>VXBT01003049.1:0-26017 GCA_013400235.1 Oriolus oriolus
CATATCTTCATATATGCTTTGATATATGCTTCAGCTACTCAGTGGTAGAAAACAAGGGGAAAAGACTTGCAGATGCAGAGTCCTCCTGAAGTTGCACAGTGATAGGACAAGAGGCAATGGAAACACAAGAAGCCATATAGGAAATTTGGAGATGTTTTTACCATGAGGGTGGTCTAACACCATGACAGGCTGCTGAAGAAATTGGGGGACCTTCATCCTTGAAGATGCTCACAATTCAGCTGATCAGAGCTGCAAGCAGCCTGATCTATGCTGGACCTTCTCTAAAGTGGATGGACCAGATGTTCTCCACATGACCACTTCAATCTAACATATTCGAAAATTATATGATTATATGATTATATGAAAACTTTCAGGTTTGGAAAGTTACCTAGTGCTATTTCTGTGACGTGTCATTTATCAAACCAGTCATTTGTTTAGAGAATTTTATCAAATTGGTGAAGCATGAATTCCCCTTACTGAATTCATGCTGACTATCCTTGATGATTTTCTTGAGTTCATATGTCTGGAAATGGCTTCCAGGATTAGCTGCTTCATGAAACATTGCGTGTATCAATTACATTAGTAAGTTAGTTAAATGAATACATAAATTAATTACATACATTTGCAACATATGCAAATTTGTATTTGGTTGAACTCCTTTGAAATATAAGATCACTGAAAATTTATCATTTAATTCTAAAATTTAAGGTTGCAGATGTACTAGATAAATCCTTGTCCTACAATATAGTGAGGCACAAATTTACGTGACATATCTCTAAGGAAAATATCAGTTAATAAATCATCTGGTGTACAATATGCAATTCAATCATAGGTTGGCATAGAAACTAGGTTCAGCATTCTCCCTAGCAGAGAGAAAGCAGTACAAAATCTTTAATATTTGCAAGCTGTTACTCTCAACCGCCTCATACTCTCAAAACTGAGGTATACTGTCTAGAGACACTTACAGGAAACTAAGCCAAATAAATCAAGATGACTGTAATTGTTACCATGAATCCTTACTGGCCTCTTTCTAAAATAAGTATAAAATGTTGCAGTTGAGGGTTTGGCTTTACTGTATATTTTTTCTTTATTATTACTTCAATCCACATACCGAAATCCCCTGTTTAGCTTAAGAGATCCTTCAGAGTTGAGCTAATTTGATCAAGAGTGGTAAAGTGAATGTTGCTGTTGCTCAGGATGATATTACTTAGGGGACTACAGAAAAACTTCTCATTCTATATATGTTATGTGATTTTTTGCAGTGATTCCACTCACCCTGCTTTTATCGAGTTTCAGTAACTTAAATGTGACAATATGATCCAACCTCTGCAGTGCAGATAGATTGAGCTTAAAAAAATGGATGTCCTGTCCCATTGAAGGAGGTAACATAACACACATAAATACCTCCATTGGAAATGGTGTTTGGAGACAAAACCCCACATTTATTACAATCCTGTAGTCAGCACAAGATAGATAAATAAATCAAGTTAGATAAATTCGGTCTTCAATTTGTAGAAAAATTCTTCCAATTGTCAGTAATGAGAATTATAGAACAGTCAAAAAGTACAATGGTAGACATTATTTAGGGAAATTAATAGATTTATCTTATTAGTCCTAAATAGGTATTATCTTTCAAGTATATATTTTTATTATGTGCAGACTGAATAAGTCTAAATTACTATGATTGCAGCTTCAGGGATCAAGCTCTGTTATACATACGTAAAAAGTCTTTTAAAAATGAAAGTGGAATAGAATAGATTACTTTTAATAATTTCAAAAATCACCAATGTTTTGTGTTAGTAGGTTTACAATTTCTTACCTCAAATGTTAAATACTTATAAGAATGATGGTGATTTTTAGGTCAGATGACAATAATGTGATTTTCTTGTAACAAACTAAATTAGTATACATCTCTTTATTTAGATGAATATATATTTCATATATTACTTGTATGGCTTTATAGAAATATTTTTTTCATGTTTAAAGTAGGAGTTAATAGTGACCAGAGTGCATATTAGAAAAAGGGAGAGATGGAGAGTGGTAAGTGGTAGAAGCTTAATTTCTGCTTTAATATGAAAACATTCCTAACCCTGTGCACTCTATTCCTTGGTCTGAAAGCACTGAAACTGGAGAGAAGAAATGTTGTAAAAGGAAATGTTATCATATTGAGACATGAGGATGTAACAATAACACAATAAACAGTACTGCTTTTCCGTTAATTAGAAATAATCTGTTAAAGGAGAATTACTTTATGTTATTTTTAAGTAGAAAATAATTATTTGTATTTCTGTGAACATATTTAGGAAAGCAGTTTGATTATGTAGTTTAAATGCTTCAGTTATATGAAATGGAGGAAGAAAAAAGAAACTGTTTAATCTGATTTTTTTTCCTTTCCAGTTGTGTCCATATTTTCACCCTTTGGTGGACACAGCCTTGATTGCTGGAGTTGGTTCAATGTTATAGATACCATGCAGTACCTAACTCCAGAATTCAAAGTTCTGTCCACCAAAGGATTAAATGCTATCTATACATAAAATCTTTTCTCTTTCACTGTTTTTATTGACAAAAGTGATTTTATATATAATGCAATGTAAAAGCCCTTGAATTATTAATGGCCCAGAAAAATCAAATATAGTATATACTTCATCTGTGGAGTAAAAGAGAAGGAATCTAAGAGGAAATAATTGCATTTTGGGAAAGCTCAGATGTGATATCTCCACGAAAATGGCTGAAAGCATGTCTTTTTCCAACTTATGTAGTAGTTTAATGCCCTTAGTAATATATTATAAGGAAAGAAACATTATTATGAGAGAAGGTTATGAACATTTGGTATATTCTCTTGAAGATTTGTTTCTTATATTGATATTTTTTGGACTGTGACAGATGAAACACTGATAGTTTATATATCTTATTACTTTCAGATGTACAAGGTTTGCCTCAAGCCACAACAGTGATTCTCAAAATGATAGGAAACATTTAATCAGATGAAAGACTCTCTGTCTATCCTGAAACAAAATATGTAGCTAAGTTTAGACTTATTAGAATGCTGCAGTTCACACATCTTTCTTGAACCATGAGGCAACACAGGAAGCAGAATTTCCTTTTATTACCTTCAGAGGTGATTACCTATAATCTTAGGGTAAAAATCTATGATTATGTCACAGTCCTTTAGCGTTTCATGTTGTTTCAGGAGGGTGTCTACATACCATAAGGGTAGTTTCTTCATTAGATGTATTTACATTAATTAAATACTACACAAATAATGTAGGAATACAAGAACAACACAAGGTATTTTGGTATTTTGTTCACATTTGAAATCCCCGAAGCCTAGCTTAATCACAGTTGCAATGACTCAAAGTCTCTCAAGGGCTTTTGTGAACTGTCTAGTTTTGGTGGTCAGAAAGAAGAGAAAAGCAGGACAGCTGGGAAAGGAGGTAGGAAGAAACATCCCCATTGTCAGAGAAACTTACTATGAAAGTAAAGGGTAGTATTGGCAACAACTATTATGATCTCTCACTTGAAGTTCTACCTATCTTATTCCATTTTCCATTTGTATCGATTTTTGGCTTATTCATGTTATTTCAATTCTGATGTAATGTTATTTGTCTAAACAACCTGTTTGCCCTCAGAGATTAGCCTAATTTAGTAGAGATCACCTTGTTACACTGGTTTTCCTTACAGCATCATTTTCAATTTGTCGTAATTTAACCCCAGTGAGCAACTAGGCCCCACCCAGCTGCTCAATCACTCCCCCTCAATGCGATGGAGGAGAGAATTGGAAGGGTAAAAGTGAGAAACCTCATGGGTTGAGAGAAAGACAGTTTATTAGGCAAGGCAAAATCCACACATGAAAGCCAAGCAAAACAAGAAATTAATTCACCATTTCCTGTGGGCAGGCAGGTGTTCAGCTATTTCCAAAACGCTAGGTTCCATCACACATAACAGTGCTTAGGAAGACAAACACCATCACTCCTGCTTCCTCCAGCGTTCTATGCGGAGCATGATGTGATGCGGTCTGGGTTGTTCCTTTGATCCTGGCCAGCTGGGATCACCTGTCCTGGGTGTGTCTCCTCTGAACTCGTGCACCCCAGTCCCTGCACAGGTGGGTGGAGTGAGAGGCAGAAAAGACCTTGGGTCTGTGTGAACACTGCTCAGCAATAATGAAAACATCCCTGTGCTATCAACACTATTTCCAGCACAGGTCCAAAACACAGCTCCATAACAGCTGCCATGAAAAAAATTAACTCTATCATAGTCAAAACCAGCACAAAATTCTAGATGAGTAAGAAGGTGCTCTGAACACCAGATTTTGTTGCATCCTGACAAGCTATAAATTGCAATATCAGTACACATGTAAACCTCAAATTTTCATGAAAATATATCTCATTGTTTTCTCCTGACTGGATAGAAAGTAAACCAAATCAGAGCCACCCTTTACTAACTTGCCTTTGTTTACTGACTTCATGGTTGTGACAAATAAGCTCATGATACTTTTCTCACTGATGGCAATAAAAAGTAATATATCAAAGTCAGCAGAACTGGAGAAGAATAAAGAAAGGTAGAGTTCATTGCAAAGTCCTTGACACAAGTGGAAATATTTATGTTGTCCTCAGAAGGAAATGGCACTTGTATTATAATACAGAAAACTCCTTGTTTAAATGTCTTGGCTTCTCATCTCTAGAATCAATTCAGAAAGATAGCTTTGCCACTACATGAAGAATATGATCAATAACTCTGTATGCTGAGTAAGTGAGAAGGATGATGAAACATTATTAAATGGTTCAGAGAGGACTTGTGCTAGGCATGCAGCTGAGATCACACTTGACACTGGAATGAAAGCCTTTAAGTCTCACAGGAGTTTTCCATCAAATGCAATGGGTTTTATCTCAGGCCTTGGAAAAGAGGCAGAGGATTTTTTTTTTCATTTTGTGCGCATGTGTGTATGTATGTGTGCGCATATATCTCACATCAATATCCTTCATTCTATTAGAAAGTAACAATGTTAAAGAAAAAGAGCATTGGGGAAGGGATAAAAAGACAACACAGAAGTATAAAATATATTCATTAGCAAAGACTGAACATCTAGAATCCAGGAAATATATGTGGCAATTACACTATAAGCCACTGTACAGAACCTATGCCATGCACCTCTTTTTTTGCCTTTTCTAATTTCAGTTTTCTGTGAGTTGTTATCTAATATTTGATATCCAAGAGAAACAAATGTATGTGGACTTTTTATCTTTTCTGTGCTTCTCAGAACTTAAGGTATTTATGAAAGTCTTTGTCTGTCATAAATTCCAAAATCTGTTTAGGTCAGCTACAACATCATTGTCTTAAAATACAAAAATTAAGAAATTTTCTAATACCTCATGTATTTGGCAGATCGGTACCCACACATCTCCTAGCTCTAATGCTACAATCAGCTTTTGAAATACTAACATTAAATCTATAAGAATATTTTTATATATTTATATAGATCCTCTCAGATTAAAAAAAAGAAAGAGCTGAAGTGGTATCTCACTTTTTCTTACCAAACAGCTCAATGCTAAAGATTCTCAGCAGATTATAAGTAGCTACTGTGCTAAGGTGTTTGCTTGTCCAAAAATGCTTTCTTTCCAAGAGTCTCCTTTACATTTCAATAAACTCATTCTAAATAATAGACTTGATTACGTTTTTTATATCTAAAATATGGTCTAGAGTTTATATTGTGTATTCTTTAACTCAAATTCAATTTGTTCTATAAACAGAATTTGTTTATGTAACTGATTAACTGGCATCAAATTAGGTCAAACACTGTTGACACAGTTTGGAGCTGTAATTGGTTTCTCTAATTGGTAACTATAAACCAGAATGTAATCAGCTCAGAGTAAGTACACTCTGTGCTATTAACTAGTAAAGTTTGGGATCTCTTGGGAAAGCTTTGCAAACTGTAAGCTACAAACAGGATTAAAAGTCAATCAGCTTCTCTTTTGCTGTTTTGAAATTTATTTTGTAGACCCAGCCATACAGAAATGTAACAACACATTTTTGTTAAACAGCAAGCAATAATGTTAACAGCTCTACCTTGATGTTGAAGCCTCCACCTTGGAGAAGAGAATTGAATATTATATCCTTTTCCTTACTCTAATTGAAAAATCAGCTTTCAGATATAGTATTCCCAGCTGAAATGCGATCAAATTATGTGTATCCTTTAAACAGTTCTGTCTCTAGTTAATAGAGTTATGAAGAAGTGCAGAAAAATCAGGGAATTTTAAGCCTAAAAAGCTTTCTGTAAAATCATTTAAAAAAACCCCAAAACTGCCAGCTTGTTTGGGATGATCAAGTATATCTTCTACTCTCAGGAAAAAACCCACAGAAAAAGTATGTACCAACTTCCAGTGACTCCAGTCAGACTGATCTTAATTTGCAAAACCCCATTGTCTGAAAGTAACATTGTCCGTACAACTGCTAACTGAGGCTATACTGTTTCTTTGCACAAGTCATAAATTCTGTGGATATGTAAATAAGACTAGAAGAAAACTCAAAGGGTCATCAACTCTGTCTCAAAGGTAGACTCTGCAAAAGCATTGGTGGCAAAAAAAAAATTGCCTACATTTTTCTAATACTCTCAAAGAAAAGATTACACAACATTCTTAAAAATATCTGTGTTTTATTATGCTTTTCTTTCCACTCCCTTCCCTTCCCTTGATTTACGAACTTCATCATTTCACGACATCACATTTTCCTTCAGCTTCTCAATGAGTTCTTTCCAACTTCAGAGTCAGTCTAGAGTACATTTATGATTTGTTTGTTGCTCCTTTGTATCAATTATTAACAGTGTTTCAAACAGGAGTGGGGTGAGAATTTACCATTATAAACCTAGCCCAAATATAGCCAACAAGCTCTGAGATACTTCATAGAATTATAGAATCACAGATCTTAAAGATCATCTAGCTCAAACCCCCTTGCCATGGGCAGGGACCCTTTCCACTAGACCAGCTTGATTAAAGACCCATCCAACCCGGCCTTGAATACTTCCAGGGTTGGGGAGTCCACAACTTCTCTGGTAAACCTTCTCCTCTGCCTCATGACTCTCACAGAAAAGGATTTCTGCCCAGTATCTACTCTGCATCTGCCCTCTTTCAGTTTAAAGCCATTACCCCTGTTCCTATCACTATCTGGCCTTGTAAAAAGTCCCTCTCCAGCTTTCTTGTAGGCCCCCTCGAAGTACTGAAAGGCATAATATTAATGTACAGTTACAGAAGTTATTTTCATGCTGCTCTTTATTTGGTGGCCAGTTGTGTCAGATCCTTCTTGAAGTTCAGGATTTAAGTAACAAATGAATGAGAGACTAAAAATTCTAGAGTAGCACAGCAAAATTTTACTACAAGCCTGGGTCAATCTAGTTTGGAGAGTAGCTGTCATGCAAAGAGAAACCCTAACTGAAAGTAGTGTCTGACAAGGTGTCTGGGGTTGCAGTTACACTTGGGTAGATTTTCGCCCTCTTTCTCTATTAGTCTATTCTTATGAGACAGTAAATGTGTAGATACCTGTATAGTGATGGATCAAACTCAAGAATATGTGTATGTCCAGTGGTACTGTTTAAGCATTTTGTTGTAATTAGACCACAGTGAAACATCTTGTACTCATTAAATCATGGCTATCAGCCGAATTTAAATTTCTTGGGATTTGGGGGTTTTTTTGGTAAAATCCTCCTAAAATTGATAGAAGGAAAATATTGCTAATAATCAGTATTTCTCAAATGAAGATAACATTTTCTCTGTGTAAATATTAAGTAACTTAAGTATTGGATGCTCAAGGTTAAATATTTTTGAAAATTTCCAGTTTTCAGGAAAGAGTGAAGTCTTACTTATCAAATCAGGCCTTTTACAAGCAGAATAAGATCCTGTACTTTCCTTTTTGAAAAGAGTAGTTCTTGTAAGCCAGCACATAAACATATTCATGAATATTTTAAGTTTAAAGTATTTTTAATTCTTTGTTTCAGGGTGTAAATTTATATAGATTTTCCAGTCTATGGGGCACAGAAATAAAATGCAATTAAGACAGAAAAAAAAGGCCACAAGGGACTCTGAGAGATCATCCAATCCACTGTAAAAGTCCAGCAGAAAATTGAAATATGCTGAAAATTTTTCTGTAGAGCTTTTAACATTATGTACAGCCTTCTATTAATTATTTCATTTCTATATCAGAAATGTATCAAGTCCTATGAAATATAAGGATGAGGATTTTTTCTTTTTTCCAACATTTTAAAAACTAGTAAAGGAAAGATCTTGGCCTGAACTGTGACACACTGTCTCTCTTTAAATAAAACAAGTTTGAATATTGAAGCATCATGCCATATCTAACAAATCAAATATGCCTTCAGTGTTAAGCCTCAGTAGATTTGTTTTATTTGTTCATTTCAGTTTGCCTACAGTCCTTCAGGTTATACATTGCTTAAATCTAGAATGTACTGTATCTTGGAGTGGATAAACCAAACTCTCAAATTCTCTTTATCTTCTTTACATAATACTAATTTGTTTGCTCTCAACTCTAAATCAAGAAAGAACAGTGAAATATTAATAATGCCCATATTATTCACCATGTAAAACATATGCACCTAACAGGCATTTGAAGTGTTGAATACAAGAGATATATTTCCTTAGTGCCATTTCCTTTTACTGCTGCATCCGCTTCAGTTCATATATACGCATTTATCTCTAGATAGGAGCTTTCTAATAATCAGCGGTCTGAGAGGATGTTGCGCTCACAATGAAGACAAAATGAAAGGTCACAGCCTCACTAGGTAGTGTCTACAGGGACTTTTTTTTTTAAGGTATCATTGTCAATACCTTTATAAGGCCATTAATAATTTGACTTTAAGGACTGTCTCAAAGGCAACCTCCAAATGACATTTTTCTTGATAATAATAATAATGTACTTATGGGCATAACCAGATCTTCAACACCAATTAAGCAAAAAGTACATATGTGCTATGAGTTAAGAAACTCTCAAGGTCTCATTGAAAAATAAGCAATAAAAAACCCAAAACCAAACAAAAATAAGACAAGAGACTAACTTTTAAATGAGCAGTAAAATGCCTTAGTACAATGTAACTCCTTTCAATTGTAGCTGTAATATTGCTTAACGATTTGGTCCGATTTTTTAGGATTAGGTTGCTTATTGCCTGATTCATATTGAACATCTTCATGTTCATATTATTTCTTCTTTTCTATTATTTTATCTTTTTCAATTAACAGTATGGAAATAGTCCTGCTTGAAATCAAGACTCACACAACTCAAAATTTTATTAGAGTTTGGAATTCAAATTGTGTCTATTGGAGGCATGATACTTGGAAGACGATAAATGAATCCCACACCAAGAAAGCAGCAGAGAAATATGACCATACCATAGGTCTGAAAACTGCAGGAATGTCCTCTTTGCCACAGCAGCAAATGAACAGGATTTTAGGGGCGAGGTAATGGTGAAAGTAATAGGAACCTAGGTGATATTTTCATAGATTGCTGATGAAAGGGAAGACATTTCTTTCAAGTTTGTAAATCTTGTGTTGCAGCCAGGTCTTCAGCTTTTATATGCAGGGAACCCTCCCTAAGAAAAGAGGCTGGCTGGACAAAAGTTGGTTTGACAAAGTGAGGCGATATCATCTCTGAAAGTAAATTTCCTCGTCCAAACAGCAGAGCTTTTAATGATACTTGATATAGGAAAGTAGATAAAGAGAAAAGAAGGTATGTAAACACAGTAAAGAAGTGACCCTCACACTCCTCATGTGAAAACAGAATGACTGAGGGTCCATTTCAAGTACTGCAGTACCAATGCATCAGTATGGAAAACAGAATAGAAATTAAAAATTGATTAATTGTGCAAAGTTATGATATCAGTGGGGTTAGAGAGTTTTCGTGAGATAGTACAAATGGCTGCAGTGCTACACTGGATACACGCTGGCTCCATTAGAAGAGCATGAAAGAATTGTGACATTCATAAAGATTAGTTGAAGAGCAATGGTAAAGTTAGGGAGGAAGACTCATCTTGCAGGTGTGGAGTCCTCCTGAAGATGCAGCCATAGGACAAGAAGAAATGGACACACGAGTTGCCATAGGCAAAATCCAATTGCATCTAGAGATGTTTTACTGTGAGGGTGGTCAAACACCATAAGAGGCTGCTGCAGGTGTGGAACCTCCACCCCTGAAGATGCTCACAACTCAGCTGGTCAGATCTCTGAGCAGTCTGATCTATACTGGCCCTTCTCTGAGCAGGTAGAAGGACTAGGTGACATCTAAAGCGCCATTGCAACCTGTGTTATTCTATAGTCCTACAATTATTTTGCAATAATTAAGAATTTAGATGTACATGGGTTTTGAGAAAAACTAGCGCTGTTTGCTGAGGAAAAAATTCAGGGGAGTTCTGAGGTTTCCACTTTTCTACTTTATGCAATGGCAGGTTGATCAGCAGTGGTTCCAATGACATTTTCTAACAATAGAGGAAAATGCATATACAATACAATAACTTGTTTCTTACCACCTTCTTTTTACTTTTCCCCATCTTATTATTTCCAAACTCTCAGTTTGGATATAAACAAAAAATATTATATACATACGTGTATTTAAATGAAAACCTCATTTGTGCATCACTTACAGCCTCTGAGAGGTTTGACATTGAAGTGAAAGGAAAATAACTCTGGTAGAAAGTAAATATGGAAATTTCAAATTAAGTATAATGACTGAAAATGCAAATAAGAAACAAACCCTGCCAGTTGCAGGCCATAATAGAATAAAAGAAAGAGTAAAGAAAACTCTTTAATTCTACTTAATCTAATCCAAATCCTTGCCATCTCCTGAGCATTATTTCTGTCTTTCCTTTTGAATAGATATTAGCAAATAATAGTTCCTGAAATATTTTTTGTAATTCGTGTATCCTTTTTGATGCAAGCTGCTATTCTTAGTTTTATGAATCCGATAGTTCAACTGTTTTCATTCTCCTCTTCTGGGAGAATCTTAGAGAATCATGTTCCATGCCTCTCCTTAGTTATTCTGTACTTCACTTCTGCCTAAGTAGAATGAGATATCTTCAGCGTACACATTAAAATCCATTCAGTGCAGCTTACCATTTTATAAATTTTGAATAACTTCTTCCTGTTTAGCAACCACATTAATCTCCACAAATTTTCTTCCAAGTTATTTCATATGAATTAAGAAAAGCATAGCTATTTTCTGATTGTTTTCCTGCTTTGTGTTTATGCATAGCAGAATTTCTTTATTTCTATTTATTATCTAAGTTTTGATGGAAAGTCTCGCAAATATTTTAAGTTCTTTTACTGAAAGTGAGTTTAAATGGGTCAGTAATGTACTGAAGTATAAATAAATTATAATTATTAGCTACATATAAAGGTAGTAGTACACAAGCCACTTTAAAAATAAAGTGAGGTTTTAGAGAGTAAAAATTAAAGAGTTCTGGAACATAGCTCTGTAAATACAAAATACAAGTCTTAGTTTCCATATATCTGTTACTTCTTCAGTAATTCTAGCTGAAATATCTGACTTCTTGATAATACCAAGATTTGGAATTTATATTGGGTCATTTTCATGAGAATCTACTCCTATTTTTTCTAGGTTTTAGGTTATGGGCTGAGTGTTACCTTTTCACAGTTTGGCCACAAAAATAGGTCTAAAAAATACTGCATTTGAGTTCAGGTTCTTTCAGCAAAATTATAATGTGCTGGTTTTGCTTGCTGTTTGTCTTTGTAACTGCAGATATCATTGGTGACTCTAGCACTCCTCTTTCTGTGATAGATATTTCTCAGTGCAGGCAATTAATATTAAAATTTTGCTATCAGTCATAGGAGGCATAGTGCTTAATTTTCCCCTTCATTCAGGCCAGCAACAAATGGAAATTCTATCTAGGAAATGTTTTTCGGTTTGTTTTCTTTCATCATTACCATATGGCTACACCAGTAAAAACCCACAGAAGGGTTTCATATTTCATCTTAACTGATCACTCAGACATCTTCTAGACCTGATCTAGGAATCATTTTTACTTACTGATAATAGATTTGGTCAAATCAAAGACATATTAGGTTGTCTCTTTCTCTTTGTAAATGCTCAGGCTTTACAGAAGATAAGAAACTGAAAATAAGACACATGGATTTTATTTATTGTATTTTCCGCAGTAATTATTTGGACCTGAATGTTTTCTGCAGAGAAGGTAACAGCGTTGGGTTCTAATAGCTGGTATCTGATGAAAGGCATTTTTCCTCTTTCCCAGACTGTAATTTTATTACTTGTCAATTTGTTGGTAGCTAACACAGTTGGCTCGATAACTTGATATAACTCTCGAGTTCTAGGCCAACGCACACCATATCTATCTTCCGATAATTTTGCAGCAATTTGGGGTTAGAATCATAGAATCATCAAGGTTGGAAGAGACCTTTAAGATCATCAAGTCCAACTACCAACTCAAACACTACCGCTGTAACTCCTAAACCAGTAAAATGTACCACCCTGTGCCATATCCAGACGCTTCTTAAACACCTCCAGGGATGGTGACTCCACCGCCTCCCTGGGTAACCTATTCCAAAGCCTGACCAATCTAACAGTGAATTTTCTTTTCTAATATATGGTTATATATAACTAAAAGTTATATGCCTTTAGAATGTAATTGAAGTTTATATGCCTTTAGAATGATTTCTTGGTCTCCAACTGGTTTGTGGATAAATCTTTCTGTTTCACAATAATCCATGATAGGAACAGACGTTTTTTCTGGTACCCCCTCTTTAGGATTGAAAGACTTATTTTCGAAGACAAGCTTTTCTAGTGATTACTTATCATCTTTTCGTCCTTGGTTCTTTAGAAGTGGAGCTATTCCAAAATCTTTTCTATTACTATACTTCATGACTGATGTCTAACTATCAGCATGATCCATAGCTTCTAAAGAATTTTTAAAGCTTCAGATCAGTTCTTAGCATGATATGTTGAATTCTTCAGTTTCACAAAATGTCTGCAGCTCATATTTTGTTTACATCAGTATAAAGATTTGCTGCTGTTCTTGGAACAAAGTAATTGAATAGAGAACCATACAGTAAAGTGCAATTGATTATGTATTTAAATTTGACAGTTTTTTGGATACCCATTTTGCAGTTCTGAGACAAACATAATATTTAAAATATGAAACATGATAAAAATCAATATTTAACCTTAATAATCATCAATAACATACAGAAAGTACATCTGTTCAAGAATATGTGCAATTAAATAATGTGAAAAAATTTCATAGCAAATACATTTGAATTTTTTGTGTATGGTACATCATAAAACTTACTTTACTGGTTTCTAATATGTTTGGAGACGATAACAGGGTATTGTTAACAGATAAAGTTGCTGGTCATGAATGTAGCCAGCAAAATAAATACCACATAATCCTTAAAAGTATTTATAAACAAAAAAAAAATGTAATTATCAGGAGAAATTTTTTTTGCAATTTCAAAGTCACACTGGATATTACTTGAACTCATATTCAGGAGGTGGAATAGATTCTTATGGGTTTCAATAAGTATTTGGTTCGAGCTAGTGATATTACATTAGAAACATTGAAAAAACATTGAAAGTATGAAAGTGGTATTTGAAGCTGAGACTCATTTCACTTAACATCAGATATCTAAAAATTAAAGATCTCACCTCAAGTACATTGACTACACAGACACTAAACAGGATCCTCATCGCACTGATCAGAAACATCTTTTAGGATAAGGTAAATTACTTTCTAAAGGGGCTTATATCTATCATGTGAAAAGAGAAGAAAAATGAATAACTAGGCTGCTGTAAGACAGCAAGTTTTGAAATGAGCAAAATAAAACAATTCTTCCTTAGAACCACAGAAAAAAAATATATATGACGTCTCCTAAATTTATTTAAGGTACTAATTTAATAGTTTTACCTGAGTGTGTCAACAATATATAATTGTAGTACATCAGGTATTTTTATAACATTGCAATATCATTCTAACCTTCCTCAGGCTTTTACTGTGGATGAAGGAAATGTTACAACAGTAGATTTTGGCAGCTTATTACCTTTTGGCTTTCTTTAGCCTTATTACTGGAGGCAGGGTGGACCAGTTCCCTTTTATTTCTCTGGAATGGGGTAGAGCATGGAGGTTTCAGTTTTGCTTATCTGCTAAACTTATGTCTGACTGTCAGATCTTTCTTAACCCATTTAATGAATAAAGAAAAATGATAAATGGCTGATTACCTTGACTGAGAACAATACAGAATTCGTATAAAGATTCTAACTTTGTAGTGGCCATAGGTAGACCTCACAGTAGTGTCCACGAGGGACCAAACTAAGCAGAATTAAAAGCCAAAGTGTGGTTAATAAAAACAATAAAATATCTGTCCAGCTGAATTTACTTCACTATTCCTCTAAAGGAAGCAAATAAAAAAAAATTTGTGTAAGACAAGAAATTTGCCAACATATTCAAATTTGAACATTTACCACTGAAGCTGTCAATTATATACTACAAAAGTAAAAATGTCGTGCTTATTTGGTTTTGACAATGCATATTCAAGTCTGTTTTTCTAACTGTAAAAATTTACATTCAGAAAACTCTCAGGAATAAAAAAATCAGTTATATGAGTCACTTGATAGGAAAACATTTAAAGAAATATAATTTAAAATTCTGTATCTTTATTAGAAAAGCATTATTTTATTAGCACAATGTCCAAAACTAGCATGTAAATTAAATTTTGGGACAAATAAGTGAAAAGAGTAAAAGGGATATAAAGGGAAGCTACTGTGGAAAGTGAATTAAAATGGGAAAGGAAATTAGCTGTGGCACTGCAAACCACAGGGGCTTTTGTGCTGTGTGTAGCTCTGTCACTTGCACTGCCAATGCTGTATTTGCAGAGCTTACATTCTCAGCAGAATGCGTCTGCCATTGATGTACTGCAGAAAGGCTATCCTACTAAATACATATAAATACATCATTTCTGAGGTTAAATGGTGTTAACACAATGCAATAAAAGGAATTAATCTCTTCCCAGATTATATTAGCTAAAAAATAGGACTATAAAAACTGATTACATGAGATTGCTTCTTTTTCAGAGGGAAATAAAATCTTCTGTAAAATGTCCTTTGCTAGAAGAAAATAAACCAAAGGTGGTTAAGTAATGAATTAAGCAATATTTTTGAGAGGATCAAAATGAAGTGTATTGCTAAATATTAGAGTATTTAAAGGTGGTCTTTTCAAAAGATGGACATATAAACTGCTTTCTTTCTGTTTCTTAGTCTTAACTGTAGTTGAATCTCTCTGTGTTTCTAGAGGATTCTCTTCTGAAGCCCTTTAGAATCAGTGTCAATCTCCCTGGAAGATTTATTACTGAATCAATTTTATTTGGTTAAACAGGCACTTTTCTTCAAGTGTGCCAGAATCATGAAACTGTTTTTGTTCCTACCAGACATTTTAGCTAAGAGAGCAAAATGCACTGGAATAAAAGCAAAGAAACCAATGGGAACAAGAAAATAATAAGGAAGAACTACACTTGATGTTTGCTTTTTCCTGGGCAAATTCCATTCAAGATTCTGGTCTATCAGAAAGTGAAGGGTAGAAATGTTTTAGACACGATGCTCTCACAAGATAGAGCTGCTCTTTCAGATAAAGACTAAGATAAAAAAAATGTTGAATAAATAAATATTAGAAATAGCCTGGCAAGTAATTTACTGATAGAACTCTCCATTCAGATCAAGTGGATTATAGACATTGAAATGTGTCAAGGACTCTGACTGAACAGTGAATATCAATTTCTCTCAATTTTGAAAATGCTACTTTCTTATTCAGGCATTTGTAACGTTAATTCAATGTCAGGGAAATAAACAAATCAGTATCAATATTAGGAATATCTTACAAATTTAAAAAAAGAACTAATGTCTTCCATTTGGGAAATGAAACAAAAATATATGGGAGAAATGACAAAAAAAATAATAATACAGATGAAATAGATTCTGTCTTTGGACATAGAAAATAGAATAGAATAGAATAGAATAGAATAGAATAGAATAGAATAGAATAGAATAGAATAGAATAGAATAGAATAGAATAGAATAGAATAGAATAGAATAGAATAATCTCAGCTGAAAGAGAAGTACAACAATCATCCAGTCAAGCTGCCTGACCAATTCAGGGATGACCAAAAGATAAAGCATGTTGTTAAGGGCATTGTCCAAATGCCTCTTAAACACTGACAGGCTTGGGACACTGACCAGCTATTTAGGAAGCCTGTTCCAGGGTATGACCACCCTCTCTGTAAAGAAATGCTTCCTAACATTCAGCCTAAACCTCCCCTGGTGCAGCTTTGAGTCATTCCCATGTGTCCTCTCCCTAGATCCCAGGGATCCTCCCTCTGCGCTACCCCTCCTTAGGAAGCTACAGAAAGCACTGAGGTCACCCCTCAGCCTGCTCCTCTCTTAACCGGGCAAGCCCAAAGTCCTCAACTGCTCCTCATCATATAAATCAAAACATATTTCCTTGCACCTTACTCAAATTGTATTTAACATGGATATCCTCTAATCACATAATATATATGTGATAAATAGAAAGATGATGAAAACATGAGAAGCATTGCATTTATTATGTGTCTGTGGAACAGCTCTGCACTTCCTCTAATGATAGCTATTTTTATGTTGGAATGAATACCATTCATTTCACTATTCCACTCCAAAAATTATCTTGCTTACAAATATACGTTTTCCCTAAACTTTGAAATGCTTAACCTTAAAAGAAAATCTGTAATAATATATAAACATAAAACATCCTTTGAGACTACCATTTTAAATTTTAAATGGTCCAAAACAAGCTTCCAAATCTTGTTCAGTTCCATTTGTGCTATTAACTCTGTCTTCACCTACTGTGATCACTCTAGAGTGCTATTAAATATTTAATCATAATAATGTTATTAATGTCTGACTGGAATTCAGAATTGTAGGAGAAAATACCTATTGTACAGTGACCTTTATGTGTATGCACTAAGGGCTAAATGTTAAGAAGGTACTTGGTCTTTGCCTAGGAATTATTGATTATCATGTTATCACATTCTGTCTGAATTAGACAAGTTCATGTTCTACTGCCCAGAACAAAATTTTCCGTCTTTGAGATGTGTATTTCATATCCACTTGCTCTAGAATTTGTGTCTACAGATACTATAAGTTACACGTGAAGTCAATTAAACTAAAATTAAATAATTTATCTAAATATATGTATTTTAAGTGCACTTGCTATTGTAAATACACTATTTAAATTTATATTAAAATATTTTTGCTTACCACTAAGTAACTTCTCCTAACTCCCCATGCATTTTTCCCTTCTTTTTGTGTACAGTAAGAATTATATTTGAATAAAGTTTAGTAGTGAAATTTAACTTATATCAACCTGAAACTGCAATGTCTTGGAGTTTATGCGCACTTACATTGGTCTGAAACAGTTTTACCTAGCAATGGTTTAGTAGTGAAGTGACTGTTACCCAGCCTATTCTACCTTAAGGTCAGAAAAACCTTAGGTCTGCTAAACCTAAGCAGTTGATGCATAACAAAAAACAGGTATCTGATGTTGTGTGTCCTAGTGTGCAACTCTTTATCAGGAAACACACATGAATGAAAAATATTTTAAGCCCCAAGAACAAGCAGGAAAGGACTGTTGCTATGAGCATCAAAACTGCTTGCTGCAAATTCAAGATGCTTAAGACCAGATGAGACAATTTATCTCCACTTTGAATATTGATACTGCTGGTCTTAGGATGCAGGAGAACCATAAACATATTTCTCTTCATAAAACCACTGCAAACTCCTGTTTCCACAGCACTTGGCCAATTTAGTACCAAGGAGTCAAGGCCCATCTCTGCTATGGCAAAAGTGTGTAGTTTTGCCTGAGATTGCTGAAAAAGAACTGTGAGAAAATCTGTCAAAGAACAAGACAATAATATTACAGCTACCAGGAAAACTGGGATTATTAATAATTCAGAGCATCAAAAGCAAAGACTCCACAAAAACTCCAACAAGAAAATATATAGAAAACCATAAAAGGAAAATAAAATCATCAAAAAACCCAATGACATCAACAACATAACGAACAAAGAAGCAAAACCCCCAAAAAACCAAACAAAACAAAAATACCCAAAACCAACCCAAACAAACCCCCCCCCCCCAAAAAAAAAAATACAAGAAGAATACAAAGCATAGAGAACACAGAAAAGGAGTTATCAAATTATTTGGTCAGTTCAACAGTACTGGCTTATTATTAATTATGCTTAACAAGTATATCATTATAAGATATATAAGATATAAGAAACAAAAGCTTACTGAACTGAAGGACAAGACAGCATTATTGGGGTGACTGTCCCCATTCCTGGAACAAGGAATAAGAAGGTACCAATGAAAACAAGGAGCAAGAAGAACTAGGGTAAGGACAAAACGCCAAAGATAAGAGTCAGAAAGTATGGATGATGTTTGCAAGGATGAAGTAAAACAAACAAATAAATCAAACTCCCAAACCCCAAAATCAGAATAGCTAAGACAGGAATAGGAGTGAAAACCTTAGAAGCGCAACTGTTATCAAGTGGCACATAGAAAAAGAAAAACCACCACCAAGTCAACAAGTGATGGATTTTATATACAAAGAATAAAGCACCAGTCAGGCTAACAGGCTGGTTCTTGTCAGGCAACTAACTGCAGCTCAATTGCCTGGACCTGACACGGACTGACAGCTGCCATGTTTGACGCTTCATGCTTCAGAAAACCCAAGTGATTCTTGCTAGAAATTTTTATTTTACTTTCCCTTGTATTCCCTGTTTCAGAATAAATATAGTCTCTGAATGAAGCTTTTTTTCTCATGATTGAGACATTTAAAACATTTTTCTTTCCTTTGAATTATGTAGTGCCTACCATGGTATAAATTCAGGACTAGGATTCTAATTCCGTCCAACCAGTTTTTGTTCCCTCCTCTCTGACTACATAGTTTTTATACAAAATATCTTGCGAAACAAAGACACAGACAAACCTCAACCAGGTGTCTTATCTTATTTAAATAGTCAATGAGCTTATGAAGTACTGAAGGCTGAAGCTTATGAAGTTATTAAACTTATTAAAGTTCAGAATTTTCACATCAGCTAAGAGCAACGTGATCAGGGAGTCATATTTCCATAAAATGCAAGATAAAAGGGGGGAGAGGAGGAAATACTCTCTTACATTGCATTTAATTATGAAAAAATAACTACAAATAATACAAATAAATAACTACGAATAATACGAATAAATGTTTCAAAATTGAAGCTCTGGAAAGTTTACAGACTGAAAAAAATCCTATTTATTCTTTCTGCCGCTGTATAATGGCTTCAGAATTTGAGGAATTTTTAAAAGAGATGGAATAGAAATTAAAGTTAAGCAGTACAAATAAAACAGAAAAGAAGTCCACTCCCATATAAAAAACTGCAAAATCCTTTGTAGCTAGGATGTATTAACCCCATTCCATCATTCAGGTAGGGCTAGAATGAAAGGGCAATTTAGCAGAATTACATACTCTTGGACTAAATGTTGCTGAGCCTAAACAATAGATTAATTTTTGCTGGGCTGATCCCAAATTTGGCGAGTGTTCATTTTTTATAACTTGCAGGTTAAATAATTTGTTTCATGTTGTATATTTTTTTCACATCTCTATAATCGTTTTTAAAAGAGCAAGGACAGGGTTGCTGCACTTTGTAGACTAAAAATGTTGACTATAAAATACCATGATTTCAATGAAAACAAAACTCAGGGAAAAGTCACACCTGAGAACCATGGTCATAATTCAGTAGATGTGCAGATGTACAAGTATCCTCTTGCTTGTAACAAAGTCGTTCTAGGGGAAGATCAGATGCTATCTCAAATGGAAGATTACAAAAAGAATTATCTCAAGATCATTCTTGCCTAGGTATTGGTACTGGAAATAATTATAAACTTTAAAAGCTGATCGAAGCTGGGGCCTTGTTCAAATACTTTTGTAATAGTAATGCCAAGGAGACAGACTGTGCAAGTGTCCAACTACAACTGTGGGTTCTGGAACAGGTATTTATAAAAACACTCTTTGAAAAAAAACTTTTTTTAAAACTTAAGAAGGCAATGACACATTATATATTTGTAAAGAGTACAGTGGTATTATGGCTATAAGTTATCTTTAAAAGGCCTCATCCAGAATGTTTCTCTAAATTAATTGAAAAAGTGGTCTGAGAAATATATGGGGGGAGTTATCCAGGAGCCAGAAAATGCTCATTTTCATTGAAAATGAAGCATGAAAATGAAGCTACAATATTTTTTTTTATAAGGACATTAAAATCAATGAGTATACTTTGCATCTTATTAGAAAAGCTTTAGAAGGCAGAAAGCCAATAGGTCTTAAAAGAAAAAGAATTGTATTTTTGAAAAGCTGTGTTATAAAAATCAGTACAAACTCTTACAGAAAGTTGTGCAAAAATGGTTCCATTTTTCTCCCACAGAAATTATAGTGAATTATTAATGTCTGCATATCTTAAATAGTACACAGAATATTTAAATTTATTAAATTCCTTTAAAAATTATGCTATAAAATAAATTAATAACCTTTGCTCTTTTTTTTCAAATAAAATCAATGATTTCTGACTCCATTCCTGACTCTTTATATTATTGGCTTAGTATGACTGAAACCAGCACAACCAAGGAGCTGATGGGGGAAAAGGAGAAAAGTTTGTTGTCTTCCTCTAAACTGTACTGAATTCAAAGGCCATGAAGTCAATAGAAATCTTTCCATTACCTACAGTGAGCTTTTGATCATGCTACAACTTTCTACTTCAAAGGATAGCTCCCTCTCATCCTTTAAGGTTTTTCCCTCTTTTAGGCATCATAACTTTGCTTGTCTCTATGCTTCCTTTCTTGTATTTCTTACAGAAAATCTCGGCCCACTTTTCCTTCTTCATTACAGAAGATTTTATGGAAAACCAAGCTGAAAAACAGCAAAACAACTTTATGCACAGCAAGAGGCAGACTTCACAACTTTTTATATGAGATGAAAGACCCATCTATACTCTGTTGTCCAGAAGAGATTTAAAACTTTTGCTTGTCCTGAATACCATCTTTGGTGCTTATATCCGCAAAGAGATGTTTATATATGGAAGAGACATTTGTGAATTCCACTAGACTCAACTACCCCTCTTTGTCTGAAATACTTGTATTGTCATTTACAAAAGAAGTGGTACTCTCTAGGAAAATTGAATAAAAAGTAGGAGATTTCTATTATCCTCCTTCCTTTTATTTTTTATAATTTACTTTATTTCTATGGTAATGAACTCTTTAATGCAACATGAAATTCATCATCATAAAGTGCAAGTCTATCATCCCAGACAGATGGCTTGAAGTATGACAAGTGTTTTGTAAGTATGACATTTCTTACAAAATAGAAGTAACTGAGAAAAAGGGGAGGGAGATATCATGATAGAAATAATAACTTTAAAAAATCTGTCCTTGTCAATAAATGTAGTGATAACACCCTTTAACTTACTTTCTGCTAAAATGAGTGACTAGAAGGTGTATACTTTTATATGTGGTTTGGGTTCAAGAATAATGAAAGCTGGATTTAGAAAGAACTATTTTAAGCACACCTGTTGGTAGTGCACTGAGACAAAGGAATAACTTTTTAGTATAAGATGCTGTCAGGAAAACTTAAAAAAAACCCTTAAAAAATACATGAGTCCTTATCCAAAATTACTTTCTGCTGTACTCAGCTATCAGTTAATGCATTAGCAGTATAAATCTATCATTTTCACAGCCTTCTTGCCCGTACTGTAAAGAGTACACTCTTAGCAAAGAGGAAAATTTATAAAAATAGTTACAGAGTTCTTTCCGACATCTGTGAGCAAGTCAAATTCAGATCTTTCATGATTAAGAGAAATGTGGTATTTAAATAGGACATATTGTGAAGTTAATGACTAATTAGAGTTCTCAGCACCATTAAAACTTAAGCAAGTTCAGTTTTCCGAGCTAAAATATGTCCATTAATTTTAACAGTAAGTTTGTTTCTTTTAACTATGAGAGTCTTATACAAGGTACTGCCTTCTTCCACCAAATTATTTAAATCATTAAGCTATATTTATTTATGTCAGAATAGAAGCCATTATGGGAATTTAAAATATAAAAATCTAACTATTATTTTTTGTATCAGTATGTCTATAATTTCACCAAAAGGATAAGTTTTTGGAATGACAGCATGCAATGCAGTGTAGGAGTAAGGGAAAAGAAGCAAACATTGGATCAGATTCCTCAGGCACATTTAGGTGTCTCTCTTACGCAACAAAGTGAATTAAGCACCTACGTGCTTTTGAAGATCTGGTTCTTAACAGACTGTTTACCCTGATAAGTGAGATGCGGAAAGGAGCAGATAAGGAACTGCTTTTCTCTGCCTCAGTATTTTGTACTGAACTGAGGAAACCAAATCTTTAGTCTACTGTCATACATCAGTGATGTGAGGGATGTCGAACTACAGTTTATTCTTAACTTAAGCCTTTTAGAGAAAAGCTCTCCAACAAATTATTAGCTACACTAACTGTCTTGCAGTTGAGTGAACATGTCTTGAACAAGCACCACAGAAGGGAAACTTGGAAAAAATTTAAATGATCCACAGTCATCTACTTGTTTAGAAGACTCTATAAGTTCAGCCTCAGACTTTTTTTGGCATCTTATCCTTTGAAAAAATATCCTGATATCTAAATTTATTTACAATTTTAAGGATTTTCAAAGAAAAAAACCAGAGGTGACAGTTTGACTTTATGTTTTGAATTAATTAAAAAAAAATACTATGTATTGACAGAACTTCTGAGTGTAACGTCTGTACTGTGATTTAGTCCATCTAATTTAGTCTCTATCTATTTGAAAGTCTTCACTTCAATCTTTATACATATTATGCTAAATTAATTAAAATCAACTAAATATGTGTTCAAAGAAAAATGCACATTTATAAGAAAAAGAGCTAATACTCTGCAAAATATGTGAAAGATGGATAACTGAGAAGCTGCAGCACCTACAATATTGCATTCCAAAAAAGCTATGCTAGAAGCCTTCAAATGAAGTAATCAATGAAAGTAAAAGTTCTCAAAGTTCTTGAGAAATGGTAAATCTGATTAAGAGGAAAACAACAGGTCCAGTCAATATCAGGTAATCTTGGGTCCTCAAACTGGAAAGACATTCAGACTTTTAGTTTAAAGTTTCTCATATAAGGGAAACGTAAAGTAAATGCTGTCTTCTCCTAACTGATTCACACAGAGGAGTCCTGATAGAAAGAAGAATGAACAGGAAAGGTCACTTTTTTCAGCCTTCTGAAACTGTAATTTGAATCCAACCTGTCTCCCTGTTGCATAGCTAGAGTGTTATCAGTTATGAAATCACTTAATAGGAGTGCTTTATTCTTAATGACTGAGAGTTAACCAAGGCTGCTAGAGTTTGCTGTGATAGCTACATTGATTTAGAAGGATAATTGGAGGCCAATCTAGGATTATGTGAGAAAAATAAAAGTCTCTTGTGAAAAGAAGTCTTGCAGCTGAGACCATATAATACTGGTATGAGTTTCAATTTTGTACATGTTCACACTCTTGCAAATTAGACATATGTGATATAGAATTGATATGTTTTGGAATGAAAGGCATTTCAGATAAAGGACAGTTATTCCTTGATGACAGTGAAGACAGTGAAAAGAGTATAAAATAAAATTGTGATGACAAAATAAACAATAAACCACTGGAAATACCAAAACTGGTTTCAGCAACTTAATATCTAGGAAATAAACAGGACATACTGCCAATCTGCAGCAATATATGATATTTCACTGTTTGTTGTAAAAATATTTTACACTTTTAATGTTCATATGCAAGGAAAATTTTATGTACTGAGGGAAAGAAGAGAGAAGGTGAAAGAGAGACTTAAAACCTTATTACTGTATTCTGTATTCAATATTCAAAAGCTTATACCTTGGTAAAGTCAAAACCAATTTTGTCTGAAAGCAAGGTACTTCTTTTAAACGAGAATTATTTCCATGCCAAATTCCATCTCAAAGCTCTCATCCATTTCAGCTCTAGGGCTGCTTATAAAGAGGTTACAGGCTTCTTCCCTCTCCCTCCTGCTCAGTAATGGTAATTACAGACTTTCTTCACTCTCCCTGTATTTGAATATTACAGACCTACTTTTGCTCAGGCTTTCTAAACAGCTGAACATCCATGCAAAATAAACAAGAAAAATTCCTAAACTGAATGAATTTATGATTATCTACAGCTAACAACAAATGCAGAAAACCGTGTATTCTCTTCCTGTAAGAGCAAATCATCTCCCCAGATATTTTCATCAGCATTTGAAAAAAAGCCCTGGTTTTCTTTCAACTGCACTAATTGATTTAATTTTTTTTGAAATGAAGCAAAGCATAAAAATAAATGATTCAAAAGAGTAAAGGAATTAGAAATGTATTGTGGGGGTGGGAGAGGGATACAATTCTTACATCTGTGGAGAAAAGAAATGATAAAGATATACATGTTTAAAATCAAAATTTCCATGCAACATACTGCAGCTGACCCACTTGCCTATATAAGATGTTGTTCCTACCTTATCTGCACCTAATGTTATGTTTATTACGCTTCCACAGACTTAACATATTCACATATCTTCTGTCATCTTTCTAACATCCTTAGCAACTGATTCAATACACAATCAATGGATCACAGATTTTAAAATTAGTTGTCTTTAAAATAACTTTAGTGTCAACTACTTTATTTAGAAAATAAAATTAAAAAAAACCTCACACGTTCCAACTATTTTCCCCTAGAACTTACACATAAGCAAGCAAACCTACTATTTCTTTAAACACAGAGGAAAACTTCATATTAAAATATGCTTAAACACTTGAGTTTTGCAAGTTTTACAGTAAAGTATCTTATATTACATATCTCATTTAAAGCATCTTTACTTCAAAGCAAAGGCTCCTTTCGAAATAACAGCTTCTTTTGAGTCTAAGTTATGATCGCTAATATCAGTTACTAGATTCAAATTAAGTATCTAATCGATGATTCTTTAACTTAATTTTAACTGTGATAATAAGCACTTATCAAATACGGAACTGATGAATCTAAGAAATCATACTATTTATACAGACCAGTCAATTAATACTTTTCCAGTCCTTGATGAACATTCCAAAGGCTCTGGGGAATGTTATTTAATGGTGGTGCCAGGTATTGACTGAATACTTTTACAGTGTAGATGTTTTCATGTGCTAATTAATGCTGTCTTAAGATGAACAAGAGACATGACCAGTATTTTCCCCTGCCTCTTGTGTTGTTGGCTATTATTCATTAGTGATGGAGACATTCTTAAGACACCAACTTAGACTTAGATTACTATTTGTTAGACAGGTAAAGTCAGATAAGGCGAGTCTCACACACTGTGCCCATAACTCAGTTGGAATACTTGTTTAAACAAAGTCTACAAAATGATCTCATTAATCATATTTTCTTATGAATTATTCCCATAATGCTTCATGTGATCTAATTGTGAAATATCTACATCTTTGTCTAAATCAAGCTTGGTGTAATTATACTTTACTGGATTACAAGCAATTAGTTTTACTATTACTGCAATCAACAGTACAAATGCAGAAAAAACAGTTTTTTAGATCTGCTATATTAACTGCATTTAAAATGAGGGGAAAACTCTTAAAGGCTTGTTTTCAAATTACATCTCTACAAATTCATAATAAGTGAGTAGAGGTCTGAATGCAATACTTATGTTGCAGATAATTAATTACATGTAAAACTAAAAAATATCTATGACAGTAAACCTGTCATCAATCAAATAGAGGGTAGCAATTAGCTACCATGGAGATACAAATTGCTTAATTTTACTTGCCAAATAGAAATATTTATTTTCAATTTTTTTTTAAATAGTTTTGTCTCAATTTCTCTACTTGCCTGCTATATATTTGTATTTGGTTTGTGTGGCCAGG
>VXBT01003055.1:0-96007 GCA_013400235.1 Oriolus oriolus
ATCATCATGGCATCAACAGGATGTGCAAGACAAGCCAGTAGGGTAAAGCTGACCTCAAGGCCAAAACCCTGATCTCTGTAAGCTGTGCAAGGCTAGGGCTCTCCATTGCTTCTCCTCTCTTTGGCTTTATCAGCCCTTTATCTCCTAACTGTCCAGCAGCTTGTGCCTTTTCCTGTCTTACATGCTTCTCCTAAGGTTATCACCAGGACTATCAAGTTGCCAACACCAACATTTTATCTCTTATCTTCAATTCCCAGTGACTGACAATCACTTCCAAGCACAGAGTAAATTAGGACCCAAGTCAGGATCCAAGTTAGGATCCAGCTTGTGCCAGTAGTTCGCCTCCTGGTAAAGGTTACTTCAAAATGACACCACAAGTTACTATTAATGCTTCTTAGCGTGTGATAGTTCTTTCATATTACTCTAAGTGTCCATTTTTCAATTTCTCTCTCCTCCCATTAAAAGAATTTTTTCCTTTTGAGAGAATAAATGCGTTAATCAAAACTGGCTGCAACAGACTGACCATGCTGATCACACTTAATAGATATAATCCTTTAAGTATGCCTTTTCCAGGACTTAAGGAATAATGAGATTAGCCTCCACTTACAACCAATACATTCTGCTCGAAAGTTCCAAGTGCCTCTAGTGCATAAATACACTCAGCCTTGATACACAACATCGAGTATTTTTAATCAGTCCTTGGTATGTTTACACACTCGTGGCTTTATTTCACTTCTATTGATGCCTTTTTCCTGGTCTTAAAATTAAGAGAGCTGAACACAGTTAAGAGGAAAAAGGGTTTTACCTCCGTATTTATTCAAGGATCCTCAGGGGCGCCGAAATGCACATCGCAATGCACCCTGAAATGCCCCCCGAAGAAATGGCCCCCCACGATGTGATGTGTGTGCAATTATAGGCCTTGCAAAAATTAGCACATCTATCAAAGATTCCCCAGTGAGGGACTCCAGTGAGACCCCTCATCGAGGAACCTCCCCCTGGCTGGGCCTGGCTTTGTTTACAGAATGTGTTCTGGAGAGGCCCTTGGTGTCTGGGGTTTCCAGAATGTTTGGTCTCTTGGCTTAAGGAATATTGGGTCTGAGGGAAGTTATCAAACTTAAAGAATTATAACTGTGTGGGCTAAAAGCACTAAGAATATATAAAAGCTATATAAAAGAGTGTATAAGGGGTATGAAAGAAAAAGCAAAAAATCATCATGGCATCACTATTAATAGTAGAGAGTGGAAGAGAAATGTTTCAAGACAAGGCAGTGCTTGCCTTGTTGTAACTCACAAAACTGGGCCCTGATCTTCTCTTTGCTTTTTGCCATGCTATTCTCTGGGTCTGATTAACGTTACCTGTTAAAAAAAAAACACCTTTAAGAAAATTACCTCTAGGATCAGCTTCTTGCAGTTGCACCCCAACCAGGTCATTCACTTCCCGGCAGTCTGTGCAAACTCCCTGTAGGTGACGTGAGTCCAGTTCCAAGCTCCTCTTTTACCATGAAAAAAAACATAAAATTGTGGATGATTTTGTTCTCATGCAGACAACTTCTGCACCATAAGAGGAATCTCATTTTTCAACTTCTTTGCACTAGCAATGTACAGTAAATTGTTGCATCAGCCTATTGAACAAAGATATGAAACAGATTCTATCGTGAAATGAAATTTTGTATGACAATATGCTAACGCTTCTGCGAGTGCGTGGGGTAAGTGTTAGCACCTTGAGGTCTTTTGTGGTCAAAATCATCTGCTGAGGTTGGCCAGTTCTATTCTGGGGAGCCTCAAATTTCTGCTAAACTGGCCTTTGGCACATCAAGTCTTTGTAGGGTAAGTTCACAAGCTTCCCAGTAACAATTTATGAGAGCGACGGATTCTCCACAAGCATAAAAAGTATTGGGGGAAAAATGAAAGGATTAAGAAAGAAATAACTTTAAAAGTGTGTTTTTTCTCCTGTAAAAGATTCTAACCTTGAAAAGGAAATAGTTTCTAGAAAATTAAACATTAAAATACAGATGAATTTTTAAAACACCAGTTAATATTTTGTGTCTTGAAATTAATTAAATTAAAATATATTTCAGGCATACAAAGTGCCTTTTACTCAATTTAATCACTGGTTAATTTGATCCTTCATTTAATTTGATCAAAACCCCAGGAATAAAATCAGCTGTATTAAAAATAGCAAAACTTTCACTCCCTATTTTGATTAATTTTGATCGCCTTAGGCAAGTAATATCATATAATTCAATCACTGGTTATAGTACATTGCCATTTTAATTAATTATGAAAATGAAAAAAATTGAGTGCGAACAGAGATAAGAGCCCAAGGAAGAAAATGTATTTGTAACAAAAGGACAATTACAACTCAATGTTGTGTTATTAAGACATTGCTACTAAAATTTGAGTTTTACCATTTGTCGATGCAACCCACTCGCTTCCTGCTCAAGCCCAGTGCAGAACTTCACCTAGGACTGTACTGTAAGCACAGGAAGACCAAAATTCAATAAAAAGAAGTGCCACATCTTGAGATTTTCTTCCAGAGAAGCCACTCATACAATGATATGCAGATTTTAGCCTTCTGGGGAATTTCAGTCCTGCCTTGAGGCAAATCTCCTCAGACAGGCTGCTGCTGCTGCTGCTTTCCCACCTCTTCAGGGAAAAAATTGCTACCAGAACTGGCTCAGGAATGAAATGAAATTATTTAAACAAAGCTGAGGAGAGAAGAGGGGGAAGAATCCAGCAGGTCTTTTCATCACTTCCCATCCCTCTTGCTCCACTCTCCTTTCCTGTTCACTACCCCTAGGGTCTGGTAGGAGAAGCAAAAGAGGTCATGCTGGTGACTGAGGAGAGAAAGAATCCCTGAAGATGTGCTGAGGCTGGAAGCACTCAGAATAACGCAAAAGACTGGTGCCACAGTTAACTGCTGGTCAAGTAGACTAATATTATGTAGATAAGTGATTCTGTACCTTCTCTTCATAAATATGGCAGGAATGGCAAAAGAAGTGGTGCACATAAATAATTCCAGATCCAGGGAACCAAGAGAATGATAGCAATAATGACCACTACCACCACCAGAATGTAGACTAAAACCAAAGAAACTGTTAAAAAATAAAGGTGGGGTCCTCTTACCTGTTTGTTTCCTTGTTTTCCTTTTTTATTTCTTTCTTGTTTTAGCTTTGTTTTTCTAGGATTAATAACATTGACTCACCAGTTCATTAATATGAACATATTTGTCCAAAACTAGTGGAAGTCTGAGATAAAATTTATCACCTCCCAGTTACACACCAGGTAAAATTTTTAGAGTCCAACATTTTGTAAATTAAGATCTGTTGAGAGATGGCCTTGAGGGGAAGTATTCCCCACACCAATCACTTTCCTTGATACATGTGATACTAACAAAAATGAAAATGTCCTGAGTATATTAAGGCTCTGATCAGTACAAGCACGCAAAGCCTGTTGAAATGACTCTTCAAAACATTGAAATATATTTTCCTCCCATCATGCACAACTTTTTGACTCGTAACTGGGCTCCTATTTTCTTCAATAAACTGTGTTATAACTCTTGTGATGGATAAGTGCAATGGCAGTAAAAAATTTCTAGGTATAACAAGACCCAGAGCAACAGAGAATAAAGCAGTTCCCATTATTTGTCTTCCCTGAGAGAAGGAAATACATTGGAAGCATCTTTTCAAACTCAATAGATCAATCTAAACCTGTGACGTTTCATAGATAAATATTTTTTCTTTCTTTTTACTTAATTAAATTCTGAATTTTTATTCCATTGCTCAATTCAGATTGCAATGCAATAGAGTTCTGAATTATTGGAATATTGCTCAGAATTCTGAACCATTTAAAACCCTGGCCTGGCAGCAGCATATGTAACCCAGTAGCAGATTCTGTGCTGCTGCATCATGTTCATTCTGGAGCTAACTGAAAAAAAGTGGTCACCTTAAATACATCTGTTTAACTTTTTCTCAATTTCATTCCAGTTACCATAGTCATGGCATGGTATATTTTCTTGTTTAGCTACTCCAGCTGCTCTCTGAGTTCCTGCTGCTCTCTGAGTTCCACAGAAAGTTCCTGCTCGAGATTGCTCTCTTTCCACATTCCCACCCCAACACTTTAGATTAAAGACTATTTTTTTCAGCACAAACAAAATTTCTGATGGCTGACTGTGATAGGTTTTAGGCTGTTGATGTTTATCATAACCTGAACAGATTGTAAATGTTACTCTTTGCTGGAAAGTTCCCACAAAGGAAACATTCTCAGTGCCCTTACAAATGATTTCTGTGCATTCAGGCACTTCCAGTGAAAAGCTTTGACAGTGGGGGGAAAGTCTCTCAAGAAGTCAGGGCGTACATCCAGCTGGATCCGTCCTGAGTTGCCCAACTTTACCTGTATTTGCCCTGTATTTCCCTCAGGATCAGAGCTGTTGTCCAGCACAACATACATGAAGCTTCATCTGGTAAAATTAGTAATTGTTCAAATAGGCAGGAGGTTGTTTTTACGCACAGCTTATACTAAAAGGCAATTTCAGATCCTAAATATCTTTTAAAAAGGCCTAACTTATTTAGAATAATGGACAAACAACTTTACCAAGCTTTTGCAGTACGCCCTTTTTACATTTTTTGTTGTGTTTTTGGGGTTTTTTTTATGTGACATCTATAAAGACAGCTAAAGAAGATGACAGTGACTTAGTCATTTTTTTCAGTAAATAACCTTTCAAAAGTAAGAGAACATAGTCTGCAATTAAGAACAAATTTGTGACTCTAAAAGACTGTCTGAGAGACAGAAACAACACCGGAACAAAACTTTGAAAGGCTTTCAAAACCAAAGGAAAAGAATTCATTAATGTCAAGATTTTCACCTGGTTTCTATATATTTTCTCCCACCAGCAGATACTGTTCTAGAGAAAATGGAATAAACTTATCACTTATTTCCTGGACTGTGTCTTCCCTGTCTTAAGGACCTGTGGTATTTTAAGTTTTCCAGGTTTAAAACCAAACAGTTGAAATTGGTTATTTGAGGGAAACATAATTTTAATTTTAAGTATTTTTAAAGGTATTAAAATGCAACAGAATATGGATTTAAATAATTTTTAAATATACTTTTATCACTTTTCAAATTTAATTACTATAAGAGCAGTATCACTATATTAAAACCTAATTACCTTATACTCTTTCTGGCTTCATGACAATGCTCATAAAATGCTTAATATTCATGTAACATGTTACCTCACCCTGTTATATCACCATATTTATGGAAAGAAATTGTAATCCTCTTTACTGGCTCAGGTTAATTCCAATAAAATATTAAATCCATTTTCTAATCTAAATGAGTTCATTAGGAGAGGCATGGTACTGAGAATACCAAACTCTCTACAGAGTTCAGCTTCATTACATTTCAGTACTGTGCATTTCCAGAGCTGTTGTACTACATTTATGAGGATTTATCTGTGCTGTTCCAAAAACATTCATCCTAATTCTACTCCTTCTGTGCATGCTAATCATGAATATGTTAAGTGGAAATACTAAGCCAGCAGCCAATCTCATCCCCAGATGGGTTCAAGTTATGATTACAGAAGCAAATTTGCCATGAGCACTCATAAAACTGTGCCAGAGAAGAGGAAATGAAGGTGTGGAGATTCTTCTTTTCCCCCATTTTTTTCCTTCACCCCCTGCCACATTTTCTTTTTAGTTTTTAGTGTAGTGGGGGAAAAAGTCTTTGCCAGGGAGGAGAAATGCCATAGCACACTTGGAGGGTTGTTTCCAGTCCATGCAAATTATTTACCTTGTGTTAAGTTGTGAAATGTAATGCATGGAACAACTTTAAACAATATAAATCAAACTCCTTTGACTGACACTCAGTTATCTTCCTTAAGGTTAAGGGCACCTCTCCACAAAAATATTCCCACTGATCCCAAAACACAGCTAGCTCAAACTTCAGAGTGTAAGTGAAACAAATACCTTCATTAAAAATAGTGGAAAAGGTTATTTTTACCAAGTCTTCTACAGCACCACCACCACGAGTTACTCTCTCAGGTAAAATTTTTAGTTTTAAGGAAGAAATCATAAACTAAGGTGCAGACAACACAAGCTATTCTCCAATTCCTTATATTCAAGTGCCATGTATTATGTGTATTAACTGCCAGTCAGTAGTAAAGGGCAATCTTTATCCTCAAACTTTTTCACTTTCTCTTCAGGAGAACTAAAGCAAGATTTGCTCTGCACAGTTAATTTGGTTTTCTCTCTGCCATATACCACCAGAAAGGCAAGGAAACCTTTAATGGCCATATATATATGTAGATGCACTACTGAAATATGGACAACATGGGCCAGCAGGGCCATGCAGATTTTTGATCTGCTTGAGGCAGCTCTGTACAGAGTTGTGAGAGCACATCTATTCTCGAGGAGAGAAACACCCCTTTAAACTCGTCCCCAGAGTTAGGACAAGTAAAAGGAAATAAATTCGTTCTGTCCTTTACTTCTGAATCATAAAATCATTCATGCTGGAGTAGAATGGATGTGAGTGGCTGGTTATCTGTGGGACACCCACAAGGAATAACTTGGCCAAATTTAGGTGACTGGCCGCTGGTTGTCACTGTTGCTCCACAGAACAGAGGCTGCAGAGGCAAACTTTCAAAAGTAGTTCTCACAGCCAAAAGTTGCAGACTTTTGGCTGATCCCTTTGTGTGGCCTACGGTAAAGGCATCCACTGAATTTTAATAGCTTTCAAAGCTAGATTGCGGTGTTAAAAAAAGAGCAGCTTGTCAAACAAAAAGTGATCAGACATTTGGAATTTTTTTTTGTTGTGACCAAAAACACTGCAGACCCGAATATACACAGAAGAAAATTAAGTTCTAAAAAAAACCACAAAACAAACCCAAACATATATTAATCACAACTTTTTAATTCCCTTCTAAAGTCCATATGCAAATTAAAGATGTTATACTACACCAATTTAAAGCCCAAACATGCAAATTCTTCCAAATACAATGCTGCTCACCCCAAATCATTCTGACTTCACAGTTAGTCTCTTTCCATAATCCTTGCATATTATGGAGCTGAACTCCAACCATGCAAATACCAGTGATTCTCTGAGCAGCATCAGTGAGAAATTTGCTTAGAGTATTTACAAATTTCAGCTACTAACACAAACCCCTCAGTGGTGCTACTCTGAGTGGCAAGCACCGAGCCAGCGCAGTTTCCGAGGCCAACTCGTTAGTTTGCAATTGCCACAGGATCAGACCAAACTGGTTGTGAAACTGGTTAGCCAGTTAGTCCCTGTATTCTTCTGAGGAACTTCTCCTCTGAAGATGAAGAGAGGACCAATTATTTCACCTGAATAGAAAATAGTATTTTTTAAATCAGTGGGAGAAAGTTGCAGGGATTCTCTGCAGTTGGACTTGATGATCTTAGAGGTCTTTTCCAAACTAAACAATTCTATGATTCTATTATGCCCCACTTTATTCTGCTAAGAACTTTCATAGAGGTATCTTATACCACAGAAATGGTTGAGTTTCACAACAATTTGCTTTGAATTTTCACTTTAACCAGGAAGAAAAAAAAAAAAGGAGAAAATATTCTGATAGAAGAAAGGATACAAATTCCAGGTTAGCTGTCATGGGTTCTGGTTTGAATTTTCTCTACTTAAATGTAAATCAAGTTTTTAAAATTAAGGAGCACAACTTTGTTGCCTTTTTAAAGGATATTCTTGAAAAGAGGAAACTGAAGTTTAACCAGAATTAAAGAGCATACTTTCACACTAGTATCTCACTGCTAAATAAAACATTCACTGCTAAATGGCAGCACCTGCTAAATTATAAGGAAAATACATTTTGCTGCTCTGTGTTTATATTTCATTTAAGTAATCAGCTAAAAGGCAGCTAACAGTGACAGATCAAATATACTTCATGGGTATTTCCAGAGTTGATCAGGAACACATATCTTCAGATAGCTGCTCCTTGAAGCCCATTTTGTCAAATTTTTTACAGTTTTCTCTTACTTTCACTGTTTTAATGAGCTATTTGTTCATATATCCTTAGTCAAGCAAAAACTCATTCACCACACTTACATTTCTGAAACAACCAGTGCTAAGTTCCCTCATAGCGAGTGTCTCTGGGCCCACACAGGGACTTCAGTGACTGCTATTTTGGCTTGTACCGATGAGTACCAATTAACTGTACAAAACCTCCCAAGTTCACAATGCTAAAAGATGTGACTTTGAGTTCAATAAGTCACAAGGCACAAAATCAATTTAAAAAGCAGAAGGCTGAAAACAAGGCTGGTAACTGATGGAATCCCCACAATGATTGAGAAAAGAAAGGCTAAGAGAGACTGTGACTGAGCTTTCTGTCCCATCACACACAGGCTTCTGCTTTAAGATGAACTATCACCTGCAGTTTGTCACAGGAGCAGGGCTCCCCAAGCAATCCAGCTGTGGTACACGAGTTTTTGGCTTGTTAAAAAAAAACCCCAAAAACATGTTGGCTGTATGGGGCTATGGAATAATTTAAGAAGAGCTCATAATCTCCCCAGCATACAGGACAGGGGATCCCTTTCCACCTTTCTGTTCCGTGCCCTGCCTCTAGTTTAATACTTAATTCCTGTTGTTTGTGAAGCACAAAAGAGTCGGTGGGGTTGCAGAGGAGCATAAAATTTTGCAGTGGCTTCCAAATGTGTCTGAGTACCCAACAGAGAGTATATTAAGGAGATAATTCAATTATTGCATAAATTGGAGTCATCTTTTGCAGCCTGCTGTGATCTTAGCAACTCCATTCCTTAAATTAAAAAAAAAAAAACTTAAAAAGGTATTTTATTTGTAAGTACAATAATAGGGTCAAAACTGCTTCAACCCCAGAAAGCTATTTTAAAACCCTTTGTAAAGTATGTGAATTACAGGTTATTCACAACCTGATTACATTTCACTACATTGTGTAGTAGTTAGCTTTCTTCTGACAGTAAGGGGTTTGTATAAATGTCCTCTTCTATTTTCAGATGGGGAGACTGAATTTCTATAATCAATCTTTTTACTGTGGTACTTTCAGTCAGTAAGGAGCTACTGCATATGGACGAAGCAAATTTTATATGTTTATTTGGAGGGACTCTCAGTAGGGGTTTATAAATACCTTGCCCAGCAGCTCCCTGAGGAGAAGGTACATCAAAACCAAGCTGTGACATCAAATTGAGGGATAAATCCACACTGAGGCAGATTTCAGAGCTGCAGAGCTCCATCCCAACAGGGAAGTGATGAGGGGATGCAGAGTCCCGTCAGGCTCCAAATCTGGAAGTTATGCTGCCAGATTTGGAGGCAGACAAAGGAATTTTGCTGTCCAGGAACCAGAAGCAGATGCTCTTGGGGCAAAAATGCTGTGGTAGTTATATTATTGTGGGTGTATGGATGCTTTTCTTTTGCAGTGTTTAAGGATTTCAGTGACATGAATGACAGGAATGGACGCTTGGGGTTTGGACTTGGCCTGTTTATCCTTTTCAAAATAATCCAGAAAGGAGGAAAGGAAAAGAAAGGAAAAACAAAAAAACCAAAAAGCTCCTGGAACACTAAGTGCCACTTTAGTTCAGGCTAGACCTTCATTATCATTTTTGTCCAAAGGTATGCAGATCATGATTTTATTAGATGTGGCTACTAATTTCCAGAGGCTGATTAATGACTTGTTCTTTTGTAAGATGTTATTTTAAAACAAACATGTAGCAAATCTTAAACTCTACTTCAGTGAAGCCATTATGCAAATGCTTATCTATTTCAGTGTACCAGGAGCAGAGCTGGACAACGGATATATGTAAGTTAAAATCCAGATGGAAATTCAAGGATGAGGCCAAAATGAGCATAAAAGTATTTCCTAATAGGATTTTTTTAAAGGAATTTCTGTTTTAAAAGAAGAGTTGCAAAATTATATCTAGCAGACCATAATTTTTGTTAAGAAAAAATCTGCAGTCTAAATAACAACTAAAGACATCCAGGACTAATCACAATCTCATTGTCAATTCAGTATCAGTGCTGGTTTCTCAAATTGCTGGTTTCCCCACTGCCTGCAAAGGAGGACCATGAGGATGCTCAGAGGGCTGGAACACCTCTCCTGTGAGGACAAATAGAGAGCCTGGAGAAGAGAAGGCTCAAGGGAGATCTTGCAGCACCTTCCTGTACCTAAAGGGGCCCTACAGGAAAGGTGGGGACAAACCTCTTAGCAGGGCCTGTTGTGACAGGACAAGGGGGGGATGGCTTTAAACTGAGAGAGAGAGTAGGTTTAGACTAGATATTAGGAAGAAATTCTTTACTGTGAGGGTGCCCAAGCACTGGAACAGGTTGCTCGGAGAAGCTGTGGCTGCCCCATCCCTGGGGTCAAGGCCAGGCTGAATGGGGCTCTGAGCAACCTGGTCTAGTGGGAGGTGTCCCTGCCCATTCCAGCTGGAAACTACCAATCTCTTAAAAGCATTTGACCTGAGGAGAGGATTCATTTCAGTCAGCTTTTTGAATGGTATCTACAGAGCCCAGCCAAAATAAGTTTAGCAACTAACCTGTGAAGAAATCAGTGCAGCAGGGGAGTGAGGGAGGACAGTAGGTAGCGTTGAAGTAAAGGACTGCCTAGTACATATATTTCAACCTGGCAGCAATGACTTTTAAGTAGGACTAATCAGTTAAGCTATCAATTAAAGATGAGGCTTGACTGCATCCACTAATGAGAAAAAACAAGGTATCATTATGAGTTGTCAGTATATTACTATTTATTTTCAGTGCAAGAAAAAAAGTGTTTCTCCAAATAGCACAAGAGGGAACAAAGGAGAAACAGGCTGTATGAAAATGTAGGACTAAAAAAGAGGTAGAAAAAGGCTGGCAGCCACTTGCATGTCTCATTATGTGCTTATTGTTATTTATAAAAGATGCTTTCCTTTGTACTTTGAGAGCATTTCGCACTATTCAGGAACAGAATCTCTACCACAAGTTTCTTGAGGAAAAGAACCACACAACCCAGCAATAAATGCTGCATGATTTTCCTCATCAAACCAATCTGTTTTGGGAGGTGGCACCCAGGTTAACCACCACTCCTACTTCATCTTCTCAGAGCTAAATTATGCATGAACAGTGAAGGCACAGGAGAAACCATCACTAAGATGGTCACAGAACTACTCTTTGCAATGAATTTATTTATGTGAGAGGAAAAATACATAATCAAAGGAGGGGGGAGGGAATGGCACAAACAGTGTCAGACAAGTTGAACTCTAAGCAGCAGAAGACCTTTACTCTGTTTTAATTTTATAGATTTAGACCCTTAATATTTTCTTGTAATTAAAAGTGATTTCTGAGATACAAAGGTTAGATTTATGCCTGACTCTCTATCACATTTTTCATCAAATCCATTAGAAACAGTTATCTAAAACAAGGATAGATAATCAAAACAATTATGTGACTACCTGCCTTCTGTATTTTCCAAAACCAGCAGTTCTTCAAGATTCTTTCTTTACTTATTAGGTATAAGAAAAGCTATCATAACAAAAACAGTTTTAGAAAGCATTTTATTATTTAATTTCAGTAACACATTAAAATTTGTTTATTCTTTGGTATCCTTCAGGTTATTGAAATTACCTGATTTAGATATTCATGAAATTTTACCTGTTACTGTTACCCATCTGGGGGTTGGTTGAGGGTTTGGGGCTTTTCCTTAACTCCCATAAAATGTCAAAACCACTCAACTATGATTTTGTACAGTCACATGATATTGCATTTCTCCTATTAATAGATATTTCCTTTTTTCTCAGGTAAAAAATATATTATTCACAAAATTGAAGTTAAAATCTTTAAAAAGAAGAAAAGGAACTCAATACTTTATCATGAGGTGATTGTTCTTCACCAGGACCCTACCATATTCCATTGAAAGGCAATATTGCTTTTGGTATTGTCTACAAAATCAGTATTTACCAGCTACAGCATTAAAAAGAACCTCGAGACATTATACTACCTCTACCAGCTGAGATTTGTTCTTCTATATTAAATTAAGTTATGAATAATTCCCACCCAGTTGGGATTAACTCTGAAAGAAAGTCCGGAGGGAACCAGCCCAGAGGGCCAGAAATAAAAGGAAACTCTTAAGCAGGCAGAGGAGAAATTCAGGAGCAATAGAATTATCAGAGTCTTTCCTGGCTGAATGCACCTCAAACATCTACCTCAGCTGGCCCCAGGATGGTCACAAAATGTAAAGGCATCCACCAAGGTGGCATTATACAAAAGATGCATTGCTGTGATCAGGCTGCATGCTTTAAGAAGGCATGATTTAATAAAAATAACGATATTATGATGTACAATAAAGTACCTAGTAAACAAGGTTTTAAGGTGAGAGGACGGGGAATATCGGCTAAACCTCCCAAGTATGAGAAATAAAGTAACATAAAAATGTAAAGCCTTTTCAACACACAACAGGTATGGAAAAGAGAGAGGGAAGTGAAATTTCACTTGAGTGAAATTCCACACAGTAACTGTAAATTTTAGAACTGCTAGAGGAAATTGGAATCCAGTGCTTTAATTGACCTTTATGACTCTATCTAGACTCAGTAGCAATATTTTTTCTAGAAATATTTTCTGTGGACTTATTTAAAGGCAGCGTTGCCTATGGAATACAAAACTTAGCCTGGAAGTTGATCACAATAAATCTTTAGCCCATCCACGTGGCCCTGGCAGGCCCCTGCACCTGGAGCACCTCTGGCTCCAGATCCCTTTTTCCTTGCCATGTACACAGCGAGCTCTTCAGACACATTACAAACACCAGACACCAATCTCAGCTTCTTTTTCTAGCTGCTGCCACAGTGCTAAAGCCAAAAGCAACCGAAAAAAAAAGGAATATTCTTTTCGCCTCTTGTTCAGCAGCACTCTGAGGCTTCCCAGGTAAGATTTGAGACTCAAAGAAGCAAACTCGTCTAACAAAGCCTTCCAGTTTTTGATGTTTGGCAGCTCTAGTTTCATATTATTTTAGAATACTGAATTATATAAACCTGTCAGCTTGTGTTTATTTTCATGATGATTTTTTTAAAGTGATTAGCACTGTGGTAGGATTAATTTAAAACATTAACCTGCTCAAAATACTAGTCTCCTACAGAAAAAAATCCAACCTGCATATGATGTATTACACAGTGATATGTCTTACTATGCAAAAAGAAAAATTAGAAAAACTAGACAAAAATGTAACCTGAATATTTTCTCAGATGGAACTCACAAGTTATTTGCTAAAACTCAGAAGCCAGACTTAGTGGCAAGCTTCTGAAAACTTGCACAGCTCTGATAAGAAGGGACATCTTTCATAAATATTCATTAAAAATTACCTTTTCTGGATCATGAATTTTTCAAGCAGACACTGGTTTGACCTCTGCAAGGAACAAAACCCAGCCCATAGGATAATGTCTCCACTTGCTGACAAAAAATAACAAAACAAACAAACAAACAAAAAAAACCCAACTGGCTTTTCTTGTTGAGCATCTACTTTTTTCCACTACATGAAGCCCTGGGTCAGTTAGCTTTGCAATCCAAGCATCCAAGCATTAATATTAAATTCAAGTTACAGTCTTTAAATTCCAGAGTGTTACCTTATTTTCTCGAAAAATTGATTGTGAGGCAAGAAAATGATTTGCATTTTAAGCAATTTTCTAATCTAGCATCACCATTCCTCACACATCCTTCAGTTCAAACAAGACTGTTGTAATTGGTAATCTTAAAGCACTTCATTGATACCTCCTGAGCTAGGAAGACCGGAATACATTTGTGAGTCTTCTCAAGCTGCTTTTTCCTGCTGGAAACTGAGGACTCCCCTTGCACAGGTGTTATCACACCAGGTAAAACATGAGGATTATTCAGAGCCATCATCCCTGGCTGGCAAGAGAGGTATAAATAGGTGCTGGGATAGCTGAACTCACTTGTGCTGTGCTGAAGAACCCCTGACTGGCTGTGATCTCTCCCCAGGGACTGTTTCACAGGGCTGTTTCAATCTAATCAGCTAATTGCTGGTAATGACTTCCAATACCCTTTTTAAACAACCTTGGTTTTAAACCATCATCATAATCTTGACAGCTTCAGCTCTTTTGCTGTTAACCTTTACCCTAACATCTTCTTGATGCACAGATCAAAACACCAGTGCAGGCAGAAGCAGTGGGCTTTATACCAAAGCTCCATACACAAGCTGGCTCAGAAAAAGAGAATTATCCCTTGTAACTCTATTTTGACTTGGCTGGTCAAAAAAAGAGAGAAATGTCACGCTTTGTGCATCTTCCTATAGAATCATCATCATAATTTCTCCTTAGAATCTCGTTATTTGGGGCTTACTTGGAAACTAAGGATGGAAATGATCAATTTCCTTGTTTTCTTGATTTCTCCTAGTCATAGGAATCTGAATGGGAGATGTGTTAAGCAAAATATAACAGATACTTTCTTTTCAGATGCCCTATTCAATTCCTCCTCCCCCCCACAGCTTGTATGCAGGCAAACCCTATGAACACAGATCTAAATGTAATAGAACCGTAGCTAACAGGGACAAAATTAGGAAGCTGCAAACTTTAAATTTTGGCATGCTTTTATGAAATTCTGCTTACCACACCGTTCTCAAACACCATAATTCATTTAAGCAAAACCGCATGATTTATCACTTAAGATGAGCATAAAACCCTTCCAGTGCACAAACTTATCAGGACATGCTAGCAATGGGTCTAAGCTCTGTATTGACAGAGCTTCAGCCACAAAAAAATTGTATGGGGAGAGGTTGATTTGTGTCTATCTTGAGTAGCAGGGTAGGAGCAGGCATAGGGCTGCATCAGCACATTACAACCTGCGCACAGTAATAGCTACATGCTAAAAAATGATTGAAAAATGTTCAGCATAGGAGGGGACTTTTAGAAACTTTAATCTTGCTTGCTTAACTCTTTGTTTTTATGGGCATTTTTTTAGTTTGCCCATGACAGAAAAAAAAAGGAAAAAAAAATACAGTCTGAATGCCAAAAGAGAGTGGTTTGTTTGGTATAGGAGACAGAAATGTGTCAGGGGTTTTTATTACATTTTACATGCCGCTGCTTATGTGCAGGGAGAGCAAGAGAGAGAGAGGAAATGAAGCAACCCAGTTGCCAGAGAATCAAGATGTGGCAAATGATATATGCTCCCCCTTTCAAAGGCAAGGTGCATATACACATATAGGCTATTCATTGTGAACAACAGAATTGCTATTTGCCTATTTCAAATGGAATCCAAATGTGCCAAGCACAGCAAGAATACTGAGAGCAAAGAGTGCTTAATATTCTAGCCCAGCTCACTGAAAAAAGCACTGAATTGACAGAGCAGTGTTCTGTAGAGCAACATGATGTGTCTGCTTTAAATGGAGAATAATGGATTTAAGTTTAGTGCAGAACTAAAGGGCTCAATTACTATTCATGAATTCTGAAATGTTCTACTACAGAAACTCCTTTTGCATGAAATGTTCATCAGAATCAATGTGTGGAACTACAAAAAGTAAACCTTGCCCCCTCGCACAATACAGTACTTAGCTAGATTTGTGCATTTACAAAGAGCATTGCTGTGGCGTTTACCTAAAGACACCTAGACTACTGAATAAGCTATTTTAAATGTGCTTCAGAGGGTTGCTGTAGGGAAAGCTGCTCTACTAGTGACATTTTTTGTTGCTTTTAGATAACTGGTTCACCGTTTTCCTACCCTGAGATGGGACCGGAGCTTCGGGAAAGCTGTTTTCATGAGGTCTCGGGGGATCCTTTTGGGCAGCAGTGTGAGAAGGCCAGATCATAAGCCCTTTGAAGGGTTTCTCTAGCATAGCTGGATTTTCATTACAAAGTGCATTAACACCAGGAGTTCCAGAAATCCTTTTTTGTTCTTTCTGTAAATATTAAAAACTCAGTCCTCATTCAGCACAAAGTCAGAACCAGCGCTTACATCCAATACAATTCAACATTTCACTTGAAATACAGGGTTTAACCCACAATTCAGAAGCCTCATCAGCTTCCACAGGTTTAGTCTGTAAAATTTTTGTGCAATATGGGGTTTGGTCAGTTGCTAAAATGCAATCAGAGAATTGTCTTCTCTCTTGTGTTGCATATACAGGCATGTAGTGATGTCTCATGGAATTCTTGAAATCCAAGCACGTGACTCCTCAGATATGGTTGCCCTTTTCAGTTTGCTGTACTGATTATAATTAGGACTAATTTTTTCTCAGAATAAGAAAAAAAGTAGTGCAACGTCTTTAATATAAGATGTTGCTGGTATATCCCTTCTAATTATGTTTGAGTAATAATCTCACTTAAAAATTCCTATATCTTGTATTTCTTTATAACAAAAGGCCAAAATATTAATCTCTCACCTTGGAAAACATCTGCCATTCAATATCTATTTGCGTACAAAGGATGACAATTCTTCAAACATTTGTGTATCCTGCATTATAGTTGAGATTAGCGCAGGATTTTTTTTGTTGGTTTGTTTATTTCCCCAAAACACTGTCTTGTAAAGAGTAGAAAGTTTGGTGTGTTTTCTGAATGTACAGATGACTGTCAGTCCTGAAGGGCTTCCAGGGGCTTTGTGTTAACAAGCTCCTTCTGTTTGCATATTCCATCCCTCAAAGCAGCACATGTATAATTTTCTCATCATTGTGTGCCATCTGGAGTATGCTGCTCGAACTGCAGGTTGAAAATAAGGTCTAAAGAGAATTTTCATTGCTTATATCTGGGAATAGTATCTATTTCAAGGCCTTTTTTCTCATATAACACATCTGAAGTTTGGTTAGGACTTTGCCAGCATTTACAGCACTGTAGGGACTTCGGGAAATCAGGGGGTTTTTTACCCTGTCTGCTGTCCTTTTCCTTCACAGGGAACTAGTATCCAGGAGAGATGAAAACCAAATCTGATGCCTACCCCTGAATTTTCATGATACCTCGACTAAGTAGCACAAGCTATGAACAAAACCAGCCATGACTGCTGATTTACACTTCCAGTTCTGAAGAATTAAAGGGAAAGTGAAGTAAAAAAACACCAACAAAGAAATTGCAATAAACTGATGACAGTCATCCAAGGTCACTTGACAAAGAAACTTGAAAGCTGTGTTAGCTCCCTTTTAAGTCATGTTTAAGTCGTGTTTTTTGGAAGAAGGCCAAGAGCAAGTCTGGAAAATAACTACAGGAGCAGAGATGTCTTTACTAATTGCAAGTTCATCTGAAGAAGGAAACTTCACAGGAATAAAGGCTTCCGCTGCCAGGGAAATGCCACAGGGAATGAAACCCTGACTCCTTAAGCAGCCACAGCCTAAGGCCAAAGAACAGAAAAAGCAGACACACGATACACTCTCATCCCCTAAATGAGCTCTATGTTTCCTTGCACTAAGAAGGAGATCTTTTTCTTCTTCTTTTTTTTTTTTTTCCTCTTTTTTCTTTTACACCTAAGAATCTATGAGTATCTTAATTTGGTTCAAAACCATGCGTTTCTAAAAGGTGACACTGCAATGCACCTGAATTTTTCTGGCACACCAGGGAAGGCTGTGTTGGATTTGGGTATCTAAGGGAGCTGGATCCAAGATCCTGTTTTCTAAGGGTCTCACTGACCCACGGTGTGGAAGCCAAGCTTAGAAATATTGTGAGGATGTCTTTGTAGCTGAACTTCCGCAAAGCTGAGTGGCAAAGAGGTTCAGCTAAAATTGTAATGTTTAGAGAGGCTAAATTTCAAAATCTCAAAATGCATTCATTGCAGGAAATCAGACAAAACATAGAAAATCAGTTTGGTATGACTTAGTTCCTTCAGCAGGCAAGAAAATATGATTTAGAGGAAGCAGCTTTTGCTCTTCACGTAGTAGTACTGAATAGGGACTGCTGTGTTACCTTGAATTCTTTCATGCATCTTGGTTATATAGTGACAAAGACTAGACTGAGACAATTTATTTTATGCAATCTAATGTCACTGGGCTACAGTTGAGATTACTTTAGGTAGCAAAATTTATCAGGGTTCATCCAATTGAAACAGTATAGATTAACTCTGTTGCCATGGAAACACATGATTTTGGCATAGCAAACACAAGGAACGTACATCTAACCTGGTATTTCACTTCTACTAAGGACTATCATCTGATTATTCAAGGAATGATTATAATAAAACACGTATAATATGCACCCATTCATAAATTTGAGGTTATTAAAACAACATGCTCAGAGTTACCAAAATGTAGTGCAAAATTACTTCGTATTTTTCTATGCACACTGAAAAGTACAAAAATTGCAAAAATTAAATGTATGCAAGTATATTAATTTTCTGTGATATAAAACTTCTGATATTTTTTTTTTCCTGACAGATAATTATTTGAATTTATTTGGACAACTTTCAGACATCTTCAAGAATATTTTATAAATGCAAGTCAACCTTCTTGCAAAAAACAAAGTTAAATTGCATGTTAAATTGTTTTGTCAACAATTTGTCTCATTTACGTCTTTAACACTTTGAGTGGTCTTTTGAGTTTGCTGTCTTCTTACAAACTAATTTATTTAATGTTATTTTTCTGATAGCTATGTCTAAGAGAGTTTCCTTTCTTGACCCATCTCTTCACACATGGGATGCACAGAAGCCGGCAGATGTTTAAACCAGAAGGAGCCACTTGTGGAACGTGGTCCAACACTTTGTGCAACAGAGGCACTGGCCCTTATTTCAGCCATTCCTGTGTGGAATTCAGCTCACAGCTGAGCGATGCTGCAGCTTTCAGACAGACATCCACTCTCAATTTAAATTCTGTGTCAAAGAGGAAGCAGCACACACCTTTTTAATCTGTTCCAAGGGTTAATCACTTAAAACGTTTTGAATCTTACTACTAGTTTAAACTTGACTTTCTGGTTTTCAGAAATTGCAAGTTTTTATATCTTCAACTAGTAAATTTCAGAGAAATATAACATTGGGCATCTTTAACAGCTTAGTGATTCAAAACAACTTTCTTATTAATATTTTTTTCCAAATAAATGATTCAAATATGTTATAAAGTATATGCAAAAAGATTAAGCCAACTCAGTTTTTCACTTTCCAGATGGTCATTTTAGATTGCAAGTGAAATTTAAACAAGTATACTCTAGAAAGAATGAGATACTGGTGAGAGTAACTGTGAAACTGGATTCTGCATTTAATTCTGGAACACCTCCATGTTAAATAGACATTCATTCTAATAAGAAATGTAACTCAGAATCTGAAGAGTTTTGAGACAATCTTCACTGAACTAAACATATTTTTTCACCCCATGTTAGATGTCACTTTCTTTTCTCTTTGGTAAACCACACCAATATCAAACACAGATGAAAGCTCACAAGTGATCAGAATTGCACCATCTCTACTTTTGTGTGCACAGTCTTTTATTGCTGTTCTTGCATAGGAGCTGTGGTTGGAAACCTCTTTGTACTATATATCTCTCATTGCAAGTACAGGAAACATCAGGTAGACAAAATGATTTAAAATGTGCTACAATTTTTAAGCAAGAAAATTCATGTATATAAATACCCATGATTCCACCTGAACTCAGTGACTCTTATAGAGAATACATTCTGTTTAATTCTTTTGGTAACTGGGGCCTCAGCAAAGAAAATACAAAAGATCTTTAAGATATTCTGCCTTAGTAGGAGACTGGAAATGTACATTATTTAAAAGGCTTTTTTTGATAGGTGGCTTTTTGGTAGGATAAAATCTCTTTAGTCTAAAGAAAAGTTATTATTATATTGAACATTTTTCGTAATATTGTAGGCTGCCTATAAATTCTTTTTATTTCATGCCCCCAAAATCTTTCCAAAATAAGTAGTACTGTGATGGGATGACCTCATTAAAGTGCCAGGTGCTCGCCCAGCAGTTTTCATTTGCTCTACTCAGCGGGACAGTGGGAGAAAATAAGACAGAAAAGCTCGTGGGGCAAGATAAACATCTTATCAATATCCACAGTAGACAAAACAAATTTGACTTGGGGGATATTGATTAAATTTATTGTTAATCAAAATAACTTTGGGTTGTGAGGAGCAAAGACAAAAAAATAAAGTAACACCTTCAGAACCTTGCCTAGGCTCAGCTTCACTCCATTGTTCCCACTCCTCCACCTCTCCCAGCACAAGCAGAGCAGGGAAAGGGGAACAGGGGCCATGGTCAGTCCATAAAAACTTCTCTCTGCTTCTTCTCCTTCCTCACACTTTTCCCTTGCTCTGGCATGTGGGCAGCCAATAGCAATTTTTAGCCATCTACTTTTTAGACACACTCAAGATATATTAAAAACATTGACTGAATTTGATCAGTTTCAGATTTAGAAATAAGGTGATGCTAGACAAATTTTAGAGCAGACCTGTCAGAACCCACACACACATGTTTCTTTAGAACCACGCTCTGCTTTCATATGTTTTTGTCTCACAGTTGTCTGCCATCTGGGTATGCTGCTTCCTTCAATTCACTGAGGCATCTTTTAAACTAGATCAAGTTAAGTTTTTCAGGACCATTCCTTTGCCATTATCTCCAAGCGTGCTACCCACTGACACAGCACCTCTTAAATCCAGGCAGCTAACACAGCTAATATATATATCAGAATGTGACAAAAAGCAACCAACCCACCAGACATGGCTACCGTATTCCAACGACAGGACAAAACTAATGACTTTGATACAGGAAAGTGTTTCACCAAAAATAAGAAAGGACTGCTTAAAAACCAAACAAGTATAGCACCTACGAAGTGGATCATATCACCGTTTAGCTATTGAAACTGTGAGGAGCTAAATGATTTGCACTTACAAAATATTATGTCCTTGGAGACAGTTCAGTAATTTGCAACAGGAATTGCTCCAGAGTTTGCTTTTCACTCTGCTTGAAACAGAAAAGATCTGTTGTGCATCAGCAAAAACAATTACTTTTCTCTAAGAGTTTTTACTGGTTTGCACCTGATTGCCCATGGAAGCATTGGGTCCCCAGTGAGCTGCACAGGTGGCCACCTCCCAGCCTGACAGCTTCCTAACTCAGTCACTGGCAAAGGGACAGCTGACAGGTAAAACAGTTTCTGTAGGAAACCTGCTGCACAGGAGACAATTAGCAAGGGATCAAACAGGTGACCTCCAGAACTTCCCTTCCAACCTGAATCTTCCTGCATTTCTCACAATAATTTTCCCTGGCAGAACAACTCCACGAGTCACAGGCAGATGCATCAGCAGCTATCCAGGCACCTCGGAACCTAATCTGTTCCAGAAAATGTCCAGGTTCTGCCTAAATATGAAGATGTCCCTAATAATGCTGCTGGTAGCGTCATTAAAAGAATGAAGAGAGATTTTTGAAGATTCCGCTTCGTTCTACTGCTCCTGTTAGGCTCAGGACATGTTATCACCAATACTGCTGTGATCAGCTTTGGTAGACTTAAAAGATACTTTTGTTCAAATTATCCTTTTCTGCCACTCACCTTCTCACTAGGCACTCACACACTTCACCACCACAACCTGTGAGCACAATTATTCAAAAGCTTATGCAATTATGTTTGCTTTTCAACAGACATACAGCAGATGTGACTGCCAGCTTCATGCTCTCTTGGTGTCACTTACCGTGGTCACAGAAAGTCCGATGCGTCAATTTTCTAAGAGGCCTTTACATGTAGGAATAAAATTGTTACTCTCCTCACAGTTTCCCAACCCCTTCTCCATAGTCTGTGAATACAGACGTACAGAAAATCTGTCTGGACACAGTCCTGGGCAGCTGGTTCTGGGTGGCACCGCTTGAGCAGGATGGGTTGGGCCAGATGACCTTCAGATGTCCCATCCAACCTCAACCATTCTCTAATTCTTAGAGTTTGGAGCCATGACACTTCACATCCCATGAAGACTTGTGCCATAGGACTTTCAGGCTCTTGAGGGGTTGAGATATGCTGGTTTTGGCTCTCAGGAAAGGTGAAAGCACCAAATAACCAAGTTTAGCAATATACTCAGGCACCTGTAATTTAGAACACCCACAAGCATAAATTACTGCAGTCTAAATACACTTAAACTCATAACCGGAACTAAAACACTATTACTTCAGTCAACATGCAAAAAAAAAAATTACATTTTCCAGGAGAAATTGCTTATAGGGAGTTATATTTGTTAAAGTCACTTCAAGCGTTCCCTGACAATCATAAAAAAAGAATACAAGTGACATTTCTCTGGCTTCCATCCATAAAACTCTCTACTGATCTTGGTTAATCTTTAGGTGTTACCCTTCTTTAGAGGTCACAAACTTAACAGTGATATCTGCATTACTGTACTGTGGTAAAGTACTAGAATCCATGTAATACCTTAAGGTTTTTTTAAAAAATATTGCACCTTGTCATGGCAAGAGCCGATTACCACACTGAACAGATTACTTTGTAAATGTTCGAGCTGATTTTTCAATTCAGCCTGGAACATAAATACAGCTGATGGAGGTACACAAGAATTACCGTAAATTAAATTATTTACTTTTTTCTAAAGCGTCTGGAAAGAAACATTTGGTGCAATAATTCTATCATTTCATGTTACAAGAAACGTCTGGGGAAATTACTTTTAATCTATGTGAAACCATACAGCTAGTGTTGTGAAAATGGCCAAAAATACTCTATAGTTCCTTATTTCCAAAGAAACCACCTTTGCAGCATGACTGACAAAACTCAGGGAAAGGAGACATATAATGCCAGATATTCTCAGTCCATCTATAAGCAAGTGCATATACATCCAACCTTGCAAGAAAGTCCTTTTGCTCTTCCAACATCTCATTTTAGATAATAAAATTTGTACACTTTCTTCACACTAAATAAACAAAAAACCTAAATATGCTTAGTAAATTTAACACCTGTGGAATATTTAAGTGTCTAAGATTTGAACTCCTCCTTGTGTTCTTCCCCATGAAGTATTTACTTTAAGTCTTGAATATGCAGCTCTGATTTATCTGTTGAGGTGGGCAAAAAAGTATTCACACAAATATATGTGGCTTCTAACGCAGGCCCAGCAGCTGCCAAAGTATAAAATGCATTAGTCCTACATGACAAGTTCCATCTCTGGGTTTTTTTTTTTGACAACATCCCAACATCTTCACCAGGAACTAGAGGGGAAAGAAGCACACGATGAATTTTTATTTTAGAATGAGAATACACTCAAGCCAAGAGTCCAGATGCTTCTGGACCTCTTCTCACAATGACATCTTTTCAGTGTAGAAATCATAATAAATTTTTTTAGACTAAAATCAGGATTCCACGGGATTTATTCTGAGGTGATTGTGGCTTTCTACTCTTTTTGGTTTCCTACAGCAGTATCCCAAGTGATTTGGGAATGAATTGTATTACTGAACAACAAAATGTAGCTAAGTCTGGGAGACTTGTGCGCCTTTTTAGAAATTTTGATGGAAATATAAATTTAGGGCCATTTTGCAGGTTCTCTCTTTTATTTCACACAGTATTTCTCTCAAAGGGTGCTTGTTAGAGCAGTGCTCCCTGTTCTGGCCTCAGGTCCCTGAGGAGCTCATCAGTGGTCCTTCAGGGATCGATGGAAGACTTTTACTTAACTGTGAAACTGAGCCACCATTTACGAACAGGGGCCCTTTCAGGACAGGAGAGGTCGTTTCCAGGGAGGTTTAAAGTGAAAGGAAGGAAATCAATATGTAGTTTTAAAAATAACTCTGTTCAGAGAAGAGAGGAAGCAATCACACAATGGGACATTTTTTAATTGTTTACTATGTGTGCTACAGTACCAAGCAGCAAGTACAGAGTTTTCCATGCCACACGTGAAGCAGAAGGCATTTTTCCCAATGGAAAACAACACCAATAAGTGGCATAATAAATTTTAGCATGTTCTAGACAGAGCAATAATTTGAAAGAAAGGAAGAAATAGGTAAGAAAAATTGGAAATAAATGTTAAAAACCATGCAAATTACCAGCACGTTTCAAACTTTACCCCATTGAGTGAGTTATCTTATTTTGACTTTGTTTTTCATTGAGTAGAGGACAGTCTCACAAGTTTACATTAAATGGTTTGTGTTTACCTGAAATGGTTTGTAGAATCACACTGTAGCCAGCTATTCAGCCTGGAGGCCGTCAGGGCGAGCAGCAGTCAGGTTTTCACAGATTGATCTCTCTCATGCTCTCACCTGGTTGCATGAATTCTGACAAATGCAAAATGATTCACAGCTCTCATTTTGGAAAATCCAGTCATCTCTGTTTCCAATTCCATATCCTCCTGAAATTTAAAAATCCATTTTTGAATGCCTAACTTGCCCCCAAATTCTTTTGAGAGTTTGCCCAGAGCATTGCTTAGATTATGGCTGAAACCTGTGATACAGACATGAAAAGGCAGAGCCTTTATTAAAAAAAGCTAATTTATTTTTGAGATCTTGGCATAAATTAATGCTTGCAGGGAAGAGAGGATCAAAGATCCTTGAAATGACACCTTCAGTGAGGTCAGGCAAGACCCCCTGAACTGCTGCTCTGCTTGGCTCCAATAATCCAGCTGGCACATGGTTTTAGCATGACCTCTCTGGCACATGCGGGATTCATTGCAACTGGCTAATTTAAACTCCATTAAAAACACCTCCTAAGCATCTTACATACAAAAGACTGTTCTCCATGACCTTTTCTGCCTCTGCAGGAACAGTTTCTATTGACTATTTACAAGTGTCTTATCTCTCTACAATTTAATCAGTTTTGCAGCAGAAACCCCCCGGGGCAGTGTCGGAAGGAAGGTTCAGATTCTCCACCACAGATGTTGATCACCACATTTAAGGACAAAATTCAGTCTATGCACAATGAATTTCTGTTATTTGTTTGGATTTTTTTTCAGAAGTCTTTATTGAATTTATGTAATTAAAGTATTTATCAATACATCATCAGAATACAGCTGTTAAAAAGCCCCTGTACCTCAGAAAACTAAATATTTCTGTAGCACATGCTGCACCACAAAATGCAGCAGTTACCCACAGAGCACGAGAAACTTCCACCCATTGCCAACTTCATTTTATACTACTTGCTTTTTTTTCACCTTTTAAGAACTTCTATCCTCTTTATCACTGAAGAAAAAAAGGTCCATAAAATAAAACCCCTGAAATTTAGCATCAATGTTAATATTTAACAACGATCACAAATTCCTGGTTGTAGAGTTTTCTTCGTCTTCTTTGTTTCAACAATCAGTAAAATGTTAGCTAAAACAAAACAACAACAAACAAAAAACACTCCCAAAATCAACAGTGAAACCAAGAGAAATGAATCCAAAATGGGAAAGAATGGAGGGAAAAAACTGCTGTAATATAAACAACAAACAAACAAACACACCTGAGTAAAGATTCCTAAAATACCAAAGGGTCGCAGAAGTCTCATCCCATTTTCAAAAGGCACAAAGGAGAAGCAGTAAGGACTCCATGAACTTAAGGAAGCATACTTTTCATAAAGGTATGTAGTGATAGAACAAGGGATTCAAACTGAAAGAGAATAGGTTTAGATTTTTTTTTTAGAATTTTTTTTTTTTTGTAGAACACTGCTTCTACTTTTCCAGTGCCAGAAAATGAGAAAGGAAGTAGAGAGGAAAGGTTTTTCTTTACCTCAGCGATCAAACTGCACAGTTGCCAAACAAATCCGTGTTTTCAACCCCTATGAAAACTGCCAGTATATGATGGTTATAACTCAACTGTACAGGTAATTGGCCTTAGGAGACTGGGAAGGCTCTTTTGAGAAGGCTGCTGCTCTCAGTGATGGATTTTAGCACCATGACAGAGACAAGCTTCTGCATCTTTCAAAACTTTTCTGTCATCTGTGTGTTAAGTATTGCAATAATTGTCTTTTTGTTTTGTCCATTCTAAATTTGTGTGTATTGCTATTTTGAGGCAAAAAAGACATGATTCATGTGGCCTTCCTGGTGGAAAGAAACCACTGAGCCTCCTGCAAGGGCTGAAAGAATGCAAATGCAGGGACAAGAAGAATGATGCTGAAATTTAGAAAATACTGGGAGAACGTGATGCAAAGAACCTACTGTTACTTGATCTCCCAGAGGGAGGTGTGTAGGGGTTGCTACAATTAAAATTTGGTAAAAATCCAGCCTGGAAACAGAGCTTTCTGCAAGGACACTACGGTTGGGGGAAAATTTGGATATAAAGATTTTACTTTCCTTTTCTGCTTAACCTGGCTTGTCTGGCTTTCTCTCTTTAAAAAGTTAAACCAAATAGTTTATAGTCTAAAACCCCATGAATTTTCTTTAGCATTAAAATCTTTTGATCCTCCTTGGGAAGCTCATTCTCAGAAAAATAAAAAAAAAAAGAAGAAGAAAAAAGAGGTCTAGACAGGTCTGCCTGTTTGTTTGGGGCCTCATCACAGTTATCTATCTTCCTGTATTACCAGGCACAGAGCAGCTGTCAGTGGTGACCCTCTGTCCCTACAGGCCCTGCCAGGGTACATCTGGTACAAGAGAGGAGCAGGAGAACAAACCTAAAAACAGAACAAAACAGAAAGATGAGGAGCGAAGGGAATATGGAGTTATGCAATCTAGGAAGTGCAGCAGACAACTGGAAGAAGTTCATGTGGGAGCTTTGCTTACGAAATCAGGTAGAGACACACTAAAGAAAACTCTTTTCTCCTAACATAACCTTTCAGAAAATCAAAAGTTGTTTAGCAGTCTATAGATGGATCAAAGAAGTGAAAACCAATTACCAGTTTAGCCTATAAAAATTTGAAAGCAAGCTCTCTAAAAGAATTATTTTAGAAAGTGAAGAATTTCATCTGAGAACTCCAGGAGAGGAAGAAACTTGCGTAGGAAACTTGCGAAAATTTTTCAGCAAATCTGAAATCCAGTCAAAGTCCTGTTGAATTAGAGAGTTTATGAAAACATAAACTGAGGTCAAACAGTAATGGTATAAGAAATCAAGATCTGAGAAAGAGAGTGCTTTGATATCTTAACTAATATTAATAAAATTATTAAGGAATTAATTAATTAATAAAAGAAAATAGCATCAAAAAGAATAGAATAAAAATGGACATAAAATGATGGCCCTGCCTCTTAAACATCAAGGCTTTTGAAACAGGAAAAGGAAAACAGAGATGAACTCTAAAGAGAGAAATTTGCAAAATGCTACTGGAATGAGTTGATGTAAGATCGCATGAAAGGTTACGCAAAATCTTGACAGGGAAATAAACCTGGAGCATTACTCTGTGCTTGGATAGAGTCATTACACCTGAAATGAAAACATTTTGCAGAAGTCTGCAGTCAAAGAACTGAAACTACCTAAAGAGAAACAAAATACGAATCATGTGCACAGTGAACAAAACTCAAAGTTCCTTTATGGGAACTGCTCGGGAGAAATCCACATTCACAGGTTATGCTTATGCCCTTAAATATAAAAAACCTTTATGACTTACAATTTACACTGATAACATAAGTTAATATGATAACTGTAATTCCTTAAATAAATGGTTTTGACAGAAAATAAGGTCATGCATAACACCCATGTATGTTAGAATTGACACTTGGGTGGGGTGAGAACAGACCATGGACTACAACTTAATAATGGATGTAAAACCTGTGTTAATTCATGCGATTTTAAGTGTATCTTAAAACTCAAGAATAAGTACATACATTTCATAAGCCTGTAAAGACTAACATAGGGAGAATCATAGAACCTTAGAATGGTATGAATTAGAAGGGACCTTAATGATCATCTAGTTTCTGCTGTGGGAAGAGACACTTTCCACTGGACCTGGCTGCTCAGAGCCCCATCCAGCCTGGCCTTGAACACTTCCAGGGATGGGACACCCACAACTTCTCTGGGCAACCTGTGCCAGGGCCGCCCCACCCTCACAGTAAAGAATTTTTTCCTAATATCTAATCTAAACCTACTCTTTGTCAGTTTGAAGCCACTCCCCCTTGTCCTGTCGCTAAATGCTCCTGTGAATTATCTCCCTCCATCTTTCTTGTGGGTTCCCTTCAGGCACTGAAAGGCTGCAATTACGTCACCATGATGCCTTTTCTGTTCCAGACTGAACAAACTCAATTCTCTCAGCCTTTCCTAGCAGAAGAAGAAGTGTTTCATCCCTCTGATCACCTTGGTGCCTCCTCTGGCCTGGCTCCAGCAGGTCCCTGTCCTTGCTGTGCTGGGAGCCCAGGGCTGGATGCAGCACTGCAGGTGGGGTCTCAGCAGAGGGGGCAGAGGGGCAGAATCCCCTCCCTGCCCTGCTGCCCACGGGGCTTTGGGTGCAGCCCAGCACACGGGGGGTTTCTGGGCTCCCAGAGCACACGGCCGGGCCATGTCCAGCCTCTCACCCACCAGCACCCCCAAGTCCTTCTCCCAGGGCTGCTCTGGGTCTGTCCATCCCCAGCCTGGACTGGTACTGGGGGTTGCCCTGACCCAGGTGCAGCACCTTGGACCTGCATCTTGTTAAACCTCATGAGATTCCCATGGGCCACTTGCTGAGCTTGTCCAGTTCTCTCTGGATGGCATCCTGTCTTTCAGGTGTGTCAACAGCTACTTTGCTGAGGGTGCTCTCAACCCCTCCATCTCTGTCATTAATGAAGACTTTAAATAACCCTGGTCCCAGTGTGGAGCCCTGAGGGGCACCACTTGTCCCTGAGAAAGGACTACTGCTAGCAGGTACACCTGAGGTAAATTTTGCAGATGCAAACAAAGTACGCATGTGCTACTCAGAACAGCTAAAGCTGAAAGGGCAGGAAAGAGTAAATCTTTTCGCTTTGCTCTTGATGTCTGCACAGAAAAGAGAAGCCACTCTCGGTTTCTTCCAGAAAAGAAGATGGGAAAAGAAATGAACATTCAGAATTTAAGGTCTGACACAAAGAAGACAGGAGAGGAGATGCTGCAAGCAGCAACCAGGAGAGAGCTAAACCCCCTGAGGTACCTTGGATGCTGCAGGGCAGGGTGAGCTCACAGGCTGCCTGTGATGTCTTGACACGAGGCTCAGAGCTACAGTCCCAGCTCACTTTTCTCTCCTGCTTGCTGCCTTGAGACACGTCTCCCGTGTGCCCAACAGCATCCACTGAAGGTCAGGCAGTCCCACGCTGCCTCTCTCCTCCTGCTGCTCCTCACTGCTCCTGTGCCTTGCCTCGTGTGTGGAAACAGGCTTTTCTCCAGGGAGGAAGGTCAGCACAGTCATCTGGAGGAAAACATGTTGCTTTAGCAGGTTTGTTTTCCAGCAATGAGCCAGCTGAGCAATCCCAGCTTGCAGAGCCTCCCTTGCAGTTTAGTTAACCTGATGCATTCATTAATGACCCCCCTTTTCAGTTCTGACAAAATCCTGATCATGTAAAACTGGAATAACTATAGTGAGATCCACACCTAGAGTGGGAAAAAAAAGACTTCTGCCCAGAAAGGAATGAGGAGCTGGGAGGTGGAAAAATAAATTTAAATCGCCAAATCCACCAGGAATCACAAATCTCTTGAATAAATTGCCAACTGTGTCAACCAACTAGAATGTCAAAACTCCAGTGTCGGACATTTTTTAAAGGGTTTTGCACTTGCCTAACTTCTTTCCTCACTGAAGTCTCACCTTGGGATATTTCATGGACAAAACTTGCCTTGGGACAAGAATATACATGCCACTTATGTACTGCAACTCTCATTATGTGGAGAAGGTGAGAATGAGCAAATCAATTCACTGCTTATTGGAAACAGTTTTTTCCAAGGGCTGGTCACCTAAGCAACCTAATTATGCTATGCATGCAATCTGCTTCCATTGAACATTCCATATTGATCTTTTTTTGTGACTGCTATATACAGACACATAGACCACTTCTGGTGTCTGGACAAGTGCCATGTCTTTCTAAAATAGATGAGGTTTACCATTATTCTATGAAAGAAAGTAAAAAGAATTGTAACTTAGGCTCTCTGATTTACCATTGAGATCTTGTATACTGTCTGCCCTATGGCTGTTTGTAGAATACAATTACAACCTGGGGTTTTTTTCCTTATATTTTTTTCCTCCTAGGAAAAATGCAATTTGGCTGAAGAGAAATGTTTTGTGAAAATGAATAAATCTCAATTAAATATTTTCTAAGATGAATTCTTACACACAGAAGTCTTGGGTGGAGAGCTAGGAAAGGATGGATTGTGGAAAGACTCTCTCAGATCTGAAATAACAATTGCTTGAATCAGAATGGGCAAAAATTAGTAAAGCCTCTCTGCTCCAAAAGAGACAAAGCATAGAATGTAGTTCAGCCATTCTCACTCCACTCTTTAAATATTCAGTAGTAGCCTGCTTGAAGTCTTTCCTCCTCTGTGAAAACCTAGTCTCACATTCATTCCATCGCAAAATGAAATAGGTTTCCATGTTTCATAAAATTTATTTGCTTCTCCACTTTAATTATAACAGTGCCTTAGATAGGTGGCCAGCTTTCTGTCATCACACAAGCAATGTCTTGTTTGAGAAAATCCTTCCTACTCTATGCTAATTGGAAAGATGTAGCCCATGCTAAACATCCTTCAAGTCAGGAAGCAAAAGAAAAGAGTGCAATGCACAGCTACATTTCTGCTTGCTCCCCTGATATTTCATTTATTTGAAGAAATGACCATTCAAAGAGTCATGATGATCTCCTCAGATAAAAAACAGAGCCCTTGGAATAATAGGTAGAACAATGAATCAGTCAGGTGGGACAGGTATCTTTACCAGTGAGTTAATATTATGTATACATATGCAAGAGTCCAGTTCAATACTGCCTAAACTGTGTTGTTTAAACAAAGCCATGAGGTCAGATAAAAATCTGTGTGGCATCAGTCCAGTGCTGGTAAAGATCATGGGTAAAACACCTTATTGTCTCAAGCTAGGAACTCCAACCCATAAACGTAGTTGAAAACTTCCATTAACTCTTGTTCTGTACATGCATACAGTGAATTCTACTTCTTAACATAATTATGATTTTAAAAGAAAAGAATCTAACTAATTCCTTCCTTAACTCAGTCGGAAAAGTAACTTTTGGTTGACTTTTATTTTTCTGGAAACTGCTGCCTATTGTTACCCTAACAGCTGTAAGGTTCATGCTATTGAAAGGATCTCCTAAAAGGTTCAAATGTTTATTACAATAACTTCTGTAATAGTATATATTAAAAAGAAAGAAAACAAAACATAAATATGTACTCTCACTTCTTTTTGAAGGTCATAACTAACAGTGTTAAGCAGATGTTCTAGTCTAATATGAATGCCGGGGAGGGGGGCTGAGAAAAAAAAGTGAAAGAACCGTCTACAAGAATACTAATTAAAATGTGACAACAATTGATCGCGCCCTTTCACTGGGGGCACTTTAACAAATTCTTGCATTTGACCTTCACTGCTGAGCCACGCGAACTATGAATTCATAGCATAACTAATTAGCGATGGATCGCGCCGCGTTCGCAGCTGCAGGCCCCCGGTGGCTGCGCGCTCCGGGGCTGGAGCCGCGTGTGCGGCTCCTCCCGGGGCGGGCTCCGTGCTCTGCAGCCCCGGCCATCGGGGCAGCCTGCGCTGCTCGCTGCAGGGCCGCGTGTGCGGCTCCTCCCGGGGCGGGCTCCGTGCTCTGCAGCCCCGGCCATCGGGGCAGCCTGCGCTGCTCGCTGCAGGGCCGCGTGTGCGGCTCCTCCCGGGGCGGGCTCCGTGCTCTGCAGCCCCGGCCATCGGGGCAGCCTGCGCTGCTCGCTCGGCATCGCCGGGCGCTGGCACGGCGCGGGAATAATCTCTCACGCACAGCTGTGCACAGAGGGGCTCTCACACAGCTCCTCACAGGGCGGCGCTGCTCAGTTCTTTTCTCGTGGCGGAGAGAGAAGAAAACGAACAGAGAAAGAAAGCGGGGAATAAAAGAGTGATTGAAGAGGCATTTAACAGAGCTGAAAACCTGCTCTCATGGGAAGCCGGGGGGCGAGCATGGCCCTGTGAGATGAGGGCATCGCCGGCTCTCCCACCCGCCCCTTCCATCGCCGGTCCGCGCCAGGCACACCCGCATCCCTAAGGCAGGGCAGGCAGCACACCCCCTTTCCTCCAGCGGCGCCCTCCCCTTTTATGCAAAAGCCCTGCGTTTCAGCAAAATATGCGACCTACATGAGAGCAAGTTGTGTTCAAGGCGTTCCCACCACGGGCCGGGATGTCGGATTCTTTCCTCTGCATCACACAGGCGCTCTGGAGTGATGTTTCCTATTTCTGGGCGCTGCTCCGCTCTGATGAGATGCAGCGACCATCAAGTGAGGTGTGTGCTGCCTTGTGATTGAAGGAGTAGGAATATTGGCAGAGGTAACAGGTGTAACATATCGGGGGAACAGGTGAGAAGAGCTATTTAATTGTGATTTAAAATCCACAAATTACAAGTAAAGCATCATAATAGGTTCATACGCAGTCAAACCTAATCTAAGCCCTTATCCTTGAATGTTCTGTCATGCATAGGCCAAAGGAAGGCATCCATAGAATACACAACCGAAGCAATTGCACAGTAATACCTACCCAAAATGTGGGCATTGAATAGGGATTGTTCAAGCCAGGAAAAGATTGGGTTTAGGGATAATCTAATTGGGGCCCTGTGGTACCTGAAGGGACCATATAAGAAAGATAGAGAGGGACTTTTTACAAGGGCCTGTAGTGACAGGACAAGGGGGAAGGGATTCAAACTAAAAGAGAGTAGGTTTAAATTAGATATTAGAAAAAAAAATCTTTACTGTGAGGGTGATGAGGCACCGGCACAGACTGCCCAGAGAAGTTGTGGATGCTCCATCTCTGGAAGTGTTCAAGGCCAGGCTGAATGGAGGTCTGAGCACTCTGGTCTAGTGAAGTTGTCTCTGCCAGTGGCAGAGGGGTTGGAATGAGATGATCATTAAAGTCCCTTCCAGCTCAGGCCATTCTATTATTCTATGTTTGCATATTGGGTTATAAATATGTTCTTGCTGTTTTTGACTTAATTCGATGTTCCCGTCTTGTCACACCAAACAAGATGGCAGGAAATCAATTTTTGCTCATCTTCTCCCAGAATTCACCACTCTGCAGGTTTCTTCTATATTCATCAGCTCTTTCACTTTATGATTTCCAGAAAGAAGAAAAGTTGCTTATTCACACCATCTGTTGGAGTTCTACAAATAATCAGGAGTCAAAATGTGACCTTTAATAGCAACAGCCTAATGAGCTCCATATCTCCCCAAAGTGGGTCAAAGATCCTCGAAGCTTTCCTGAGAGGATCCTAAGCTTTAGCTTTAGTTTAGTCACATACATACAGTGACAAGAAGTACACTGAATGGAAGTTGCCCAATTTTCAGGAAAAAAACCCTCTACTGAACAGTGGTTGAGCAGCACAGTAATGTCTTTGGAGAGATAAATCATATAACTATATAAATTTGGTAAAATTAGGAACTTGAAATAAAAATAATGGAAATTTAATCAAAACCAACATCTTGGAAAATATTAATAGAGAATAATTGGCTGTTCTAGTCACATGTGTTTCAACAAAAATGACTGAAGAAATCAAAATATTGCTATAGGCTGCTTGGTTATCCTGATGTTTTGAAAGTAGTAAATAGGTGGTTAAATGTATTTTCTCAAAGATGTGTAGATTTCCAACTTTCTCTGTTACTGGTAGGATTTAAGCATCTAAATGTGTTTATAGATCTGCTTATAAGTTGTCTTTTTTAATATTAAAAAAAAGAAAAGCCCTCAAGTATTGTTCAGAGACCTTAGAGGCTGTCTCACCTGCTATTTAGCAACACTGTCTCTTTTCCCTATAAGCAGAAAGATACAATAATCTTATGCAATAATTCATTTTACCTTTGGGACATGAAAACCTTCCTGCTTCACAGAGTTACAAAGTCATCGAGAAATCTAAAATGACTGGCAAAGATATCAATGTTTTTTCCATCTTGAGTGGGTCACAACTGGACAGCAAAATGGCATGGTAATGGAAATTATATGTTAGCCAGAAAATTTATAGGACACATTATTATTTACCCTGAGTAGGAGTTAAAAAAGAACATGCTGCCTTTGGTTAACTTATTTACCAGAGCATGCTAACGCACACAAACTAAGAAACTCATCCTAGGAATTACCCCTTCTGTGACCAAATAAATCATCAGTTCAGGATCTTCCTACCTTGCTAGCTCTAGTTTAGGGCACGACTATCAAGAAATTCCAAACTGTATCTCTAGGATGCCAAGGCAGGAGAGTTGCAGCCACACACAGCTCCGTAGGGTGGGGATGTACCAGCCCAACTGCACTCACAAGCTGCTCCAGAACAAGCACAGACTGCATTGCAATACTAGATTATGATTTCATGAAATACCAGGTTCACCAAACTGTAATACTAAAAATCCTTGAAGAGTTGATAATAAAATATTGGAATATTCTGATGCGTGAGGCTTTACGGATAAAGAACATTAGATTCTTTATACAACACAGATGAGTTAGTCACAGAAATAAATATAGCATTACTTTGAAATGCTGAACACCTTGATCACAAATCTGTCACAGAAAGGGTTTCAAAAAGGAGGCAGCAATAACAGCAGGCAGCTGTAACTCTCCAGTGTTGAACTCCCTCCAGAGACAGAAAAATCATCATTTAATGCTCATTTCTCTAAGTCATGGAAAACGTAAAAAATGAAGCCAACAATAATGGTAAAAAAAGTGCACAAGAACTTACATTGTAAATTAGAGCTTTAGATAAATGTTATCTGAGTCATTGCTCAAAGAGCAATAGCTCTCAACATTATTTCTAAACAACACAAGGGTTCAGTATTGACCCCAGTGATCTGATTCTTACCTACTACAGTGTACACAAATTTTTTGTGGAGGATCCATATCCAAATTCTTCATAGGCCCCTACTCTGCAAAAATTCTCTTTCTCAAGATTATTTAGCTTATAATTTATGACAAAACAGAAAAAAAAAAGGTATGGATTTCTCTCTAAGCTTCTCTTCAGTGGGCTGTCAATCACTGAAAGAAAAAGCAAGGGAGGGAGGGGGATGGAGGGAAGGGGAAAAAAGGCGTGCCCATTTCCACACACAAAGGAGGTAGAAGGTATTCCCTGTGATGGGTACATAAGACACTGCTTTCTGAAATCAAATCCTCAAATTCACCCTCTCCCTTCCTGTCTGTCTTTCATTATGTGCTGTTTGTCATATTCTGTTTTCCCATCTGGTGGCAGTTGTGTACATCTAATGAACCCTCCAAAACTTTCGACTTTGCATCTTTCTTTGGTTCCTCAGTTCATTTGCTGTTAACTTCTTAAAAGCTTTTCTCAGAAGCAGTCGCTCAGGCGACACGTTTCCTCTCTGCAGGTGGAAGGCAGGCATTACTGCTGCTCTCTGTGTTGCTTGCCCCGCTCTAAACCCCATTTTTATGGCTTTTAGATTACAGTAATAGGCGCACACTATACCGAACAATATTCACAAATGACCCCGTTGTTCAGCACGCTGCATCCCATATGTTTGCTTATGGCAATAAATCCAATTGCATTACTTCAGCTATGGCAGATTTATACCTGCTTCCTATCAGTCAATGAATTGACTTTAAAATTTTCTTCAGAGTTTTTCATTACCCGTCTGAATCATCCCTTTCATACCTATCAAAATTGGTCTCCATTGATACATACCCTCAGTCCTTACTTTCTAATAATAAATCTCAAATTCATCAGCCCCCTTGCCAGGCCTCTCATCCATGAGTAGCAGAGCATTCACCTGTTATGCCCCTGAGCTGCGGAATTCCCTGAACTTAAGTCTCTCCTCCAAATCCCCTGAGCTTTTCTAATCCCTCTTTGATTCACACCTATTAAAAATTACTTTTCATAGTTCATCTATTACTGACACATGCTCCAGGCTTTACTGACATAAAAATAGTTCTATTTTCTTTATAGATGAGCACTGACAATGTCAAGACAAAAAAAAAAAAAAGCCTCTTTATTGGCTTTATATATAGATTGCAAGACTTGTTTTTCTCTATCTTTCTTTTCTGGGGTTAAGAATCAGCTCATCTGCTTAGGCTGTGGTGTCCAGACCTCAGCTCTGAGAATAAAAGTAGAAATTCCTACTGCTAATAGTAACATACCATTAATCAAATGCAGAGTACTGAGCAGGCATATAATAAAAATCTAATTTGCAGTAAAGGCATTTTACAAAACATTAGCACCCAATTATCCCTATGGCCTAATTGGGTGCTCTGCTCAAGAAAACTGAAGTGGAGTCAGAAAACACTCCAGGGCATTACTGAAGGGACTCAGGTGTTCCAGTGTCCCAGCTCTGGGCTGGGACAAGGTCTTTTGTCAGCAGTGAGTACGCCTGTGTCTTTCCTGCACACACTCAGCCTGCTGTTTATCAGTTTGAAAACACACATCTTATTACAGGAGTACACACATTATTTGAGTGCTTCGAGGTGTAGCACAAGCAGCTCTGAAGCATACTAGGACAGTAACTCCTGAGGGTAGGCGTAATCTTGACCCAAGATCCGCCTCTAAGTGACCTAAGCTTCATGTCACCCCTTCAGGGTGAAGTCAGTGACAGTTTTGAAGGCAGGTTTAGCCCAGAGGAGCATATTTGTGGGAAGCATGTATGAGAGCAAGATTCCTCTTCTGATCATGTGAAACGGCTGCACTTGCAATTATTTTTATTCTCTGACTGAGTTTACTAAACTTAGCAAACTGTGAGTTTTCAGTGGTTTCTCAAGCCTTGCACACCCCACTGAACCCCACGCAGCAGGGCACTGCTCGGCTCCGGCTGCTCTCTGAGCACACGCCTGAGAACACCGACCTGACATCGCATCATTGGGACACAGAAAGGATTGCCATGGGCTGCTTGTTGCTCTGGTACCAGAAATAATGAATAGCCCTGGCGAAGGGAAAGCTCAGACAGAACAAACAGGCAAATGATGATGATTTCTCCTTCATGTTTACATTCTCCCCAGTTAGACAGTCTGTAACACGGCACAACAGGGTACATGTATTTATCATTCATATCTTTACTGGTTGTGTTCTAAGTCCAAGGTTTGCTCTGAGATTAAAAGCAAGTTACCAACTCGATTTATGGCAATGCATTTACTCACATAAATTATTTGCTTTTGTGCTCTGGAACTTCTTCACTGTTCCCTGGTTTCTTTAAAATCAGCATCATGGGTTGGAGAGTTTTCCAAAAACTCCTTTAAGTACTCAGGTGCGTGTTGTCTGGCCCCGTAAATTCAAAAACTACTTTAACTCTGACAGTTGTCATTCAATGATCTCCCAGTTTATGGATTGAGAAGAGAGCAGTTCTTACCACTGTCAGATGTGACTATACCATGCTGGTTCTTTGCAAACCATAACAGAAATATTTAATAGGTTATTTTACCTTTTCTGCACCTTGGTTGACAGCTTTTCATCCTTGCCTAGGATCAGCTGTGCACCACTCTCAGACTTCCATGTTTCTGCTGCACTGAAAGGATTTCCTGCTCTTCACCTCACACTGTTAATCTCTCCAACTTTCCCACACATATCTACAACTCCTAATTAGTAAAAAATTATTCCTCCAACAGCTTCTCAGCTCTCAAAATATTTTATGATGTGTTTAATGAAGAACATTCCCTTTCAACTGATGAAACTTTCTTACACCATTTTGAAAATGTAATTTTCCTTAGCAACTCTGCAAAAGGGAAATGGTTCAACCTTAACCAGTTTTTCACAGTACACTCCTGAAGCAAGTTTATCACCGGCTGAAGACAATGCCTCTTTGTACTTAACAAGCAGAACCATACATACATTTTCATTCAGAGTTTCATATTTACTTCATTAAGCATCTCACACTTTATTTTAATTCATAATGGATAAATACTGAAAACAGAGACAGTGCTGGTGTGAACACTTTTTATGCCAGAAGTGTTTATCTATGGAAATTTTTAAATGGTAAATAGAAAGTTTTTAAGGAAAAAGTGCCTTTGGTGAGCATCTCTCCCCTTTTTTTAATTTGTTTTAGGAGTAGTGAAGAAGTGCCTCCACCCTGTCTATCAGATGTTACAACATTAGGCCATGTGCAGGTTTTCTGTTCAGCACCTCTGATGCAAAAGTCAATCAGTAGTGGTACGGCAGAAGGTAAAAGAGGAAACACATCCGGGGGTTTTTTTGTGAAAGACAGAAAAGCATGGCTTGCATTACTCCACAAAGGTCTGTTGAACGGACTCCTTTACACACTGAGCCAGAACACCTGCTTTAAACTGGTGGTTGCATCAGAAGACAATTAACTTCTTCCTGTGGCCTGTTTAATTTCCCACAGCACCGTTCTACTTGCTGCATCGGGGAATGCCAAAGGGAATGGCCCCAGTGCCGTGAGCCCTGGGGGCACTGCGCCATCCCTCCAGGGTTTGTGTGCTAAATGCCCACCACTGTGAGTTCAGGCATCCCAGGGACCTAGCTACTTATGCTGTGGATGGTAGGCAAGGGACAACAACATTTAGGGCTTTGAACTTACAGTTTGGAAACTGTAGGAGGGAAAGTGTCTGTTTAGTTTAAGTTTCTGGATGGAGAAGCTCCTCCAAGCATGACAGGCAGCTCAGGAGTACATACACAAGTGGCTGTTTAAAAATTTAACAAGCAGGCAGTGGAGGCTGCTGTAATAGGTTGATCAAAGGCAAGAGCCAGCATCCTGACAGTGAATGAGTGGTAACAGCTACGATGGGGTTGGACTCTAAAGGACCTGGAAGGCAAAAGCAGTTATTTCTGATGCAGCACAGGAAAAGGAAAGATGCCAGAAAAGGATAATGAAAGAAACTGATCTTTTCAGGACTATCCACCACAGCTACAAGTGGAACAGAACACTATTTGTCAAGGCCAGAGTGAGGGATGTTGCTGTAGCTGAGAGAGATGAGAGGCTGAATGAGCTGTATATAAAATGTTGTATGGAAATCTTTTTCAGAAGTGCTAAAGGAGGAGAATTTGTGAGACTGAGATGCTGTCCAGAGGCCTCTCTAGCCAAAGTGAGCAGATTGTGGGCCTGACTGCCGAGTAAGGGTGAGGACAGCACGCAGGGGCTCTCCTATTCCTACTGAGCTTTCCTGATGGCTCCCTGAATGCAGGTGCCAGAGGTGGGGACAGAGGTGAGCTTGAGAAAAACATGTAGCTAATTAGATGAGAGAAAGAGGGAACTAAATGTTTGCAAAAAATATTACCTGGGATCAAACAGCAGGAGGCAGACAGCAAAAATAAGCTTTGAGAAGCAGCTGAAGAAAGCAAGAAGGAGGTAGCAGGATTAGACCCCTTGTTAGTTTTTCCCTCACTGCTCAAAGCCCCATTACTCCCGTAATTTCATTCCTGTGGCTCATCCCTCACCTGCTACAAAGGACTGCAATGGAATAGTGATCTTGAGGTGGGGAGCACCAGGGCCAGCCTCAGGTGAGGCTGACAGAGCAGGAGAGGAACAGAACACTGCCAGCCAGCAGCCAGCCACCCACCCTCATCTGGCACAAGCAATCACAAGGGCTCAACAAAGCCCTCTACAGGTTGCTGCTAATCTGGGAATCTTCTCTGAAAAGCAAACTATTGCCTTTTTTTCTTTTTAATGAAATATATAATTTTTTCCAATATTCTGCTTAGTCATTCTAAAATATTACTCTTCCGATTAACTATACAACACATGGCACAGTGGGAGTACTCTGTGGTTACAGACTAATTCTAAAACCAATTTAAATCAGTGTGGATGTAATTTACCATGTATATGCCTCTAACATTCCCTAGGCAGTTGCACCCTTTATTACAATCAGTCTTTTACTGTAGCTCCTCAGTTTTCCACGCATTACTATTTTAAAATAATGTATTACAATCACTTATGGTTCTTACAGAAAACAAATCCACTTTTATCTCCACATCCTGTGAACATACTACGTTTCTTCTTGCATAAGTTTTTGGGTCTAGTTCTTGCTTATAATTTTCATAAAATATTACAGTGTCAAGAGCAAAGATGCAAAGAATAATTCTGTTTATACATCAAAATAGTCAGAGGACAATCTATTGAGAACAGAGGCAAGAAATGCAGGGAAAGCACAAATGTAAGGACAAATATGGATGACAACATCAGAGGCAATAGCTCAGGGAACAGAGCCTTGGCTGGAAACAAGACTAAAAGGCTTGGAAATCATTTGGAAAAGTAGATTACCAGGTATTGAAGCTAAATTTTAGAAAATCTGGAGTGGAAACACAGTTGAGAAGACCCAGGCAGGGGCAAATCCTGCAAGGGAAGGAAAGATAAATTGAGTAAGTTATTTTGTCACTCCTTGCATGGAATAAATTTGCAGGAAACTTTGCCTAGATAGGTGAAATGAGAGGGTAGGAGAAAAGTTTTGAGATCTTACCTTTGGATCATCATCTGACCATCAAATTAGAACTGTTGCTACAAAAAAATAAAAATGTGAGTAAACAATTTGACAGTGGAAGAGAAGTGTTACCTTGCATAGAACCATACAGTACTTTATTATTTGATTATTTAAGTGACAATTTCTCTGAAAACAGAGAATTTAACCCACAAGTTACCAAATACCTACAGAAAAAGATGGCAAGTTGCAGAAGGGAAATTGAATTGAAAATGACCTTCCATTATCCTGCATAGAGATACGACATATCTACAATTCCCCAAATCCATTTGCTGCTTGATTTCATAATTTCTATCCATTTTTACCTGTCTTAAAATCACAGTTAAAGTCAGCTTGAAGGTAGAAGCACTGTATTTATCTCTCATCTCAAATTTATACAATATTCTTAAGAAGGAAATCCCCAAACCCCGATCTGTCTACTTTAGCTGTTGCTGCCTCTTCTGTCCCTCAGGAAGCAGGCTGGGTGCCAGGTCCTGTTGGATAACAAGGATGTAGGACTAGGAATTATTTTCGTATATTTAGTTCTTTCTTATCAAATACTGCCAATTTGATGTCTTTCTTACATTATTTCTGCTGTCATCCAAGAGCATTTTACAAAGGCATTAAAGTATTATTTTCTGAGTCTCTGACAATATTGTTTGTTCATAAAAAAGATGAGGTTGCTGAGGAAAAGAAATTAAAAAGGCAAGTCTAAATCTAATAGAAAAATTATGTAACTGGGAGAACCCTACATATTATCCCTTCAAATAATGATGAGAGTGTCCTGAGAGACAAATACCTGAGTCAGTGTGCTGATAATCACTACATCAGAAATTAAGTTGCACATAGCACAGCCACAGTTGAATGAAAAAAGGGTTATCCAAGCAGGTAAGTGACGTGCATAAAGCTCCCCAATGCTACAAAAATCCATTTCCTAGAGGCCCAGACTGTAAAGTGTCCTGTGTTTTCTGATCAATCTCAAAGACAGAAAAACTGAGTGCAGTACAGGATCTCAGTAGCATTACTCTTGTGAATAAAACAAAATTTCTTGGGTGAGGCTTAATGATAGAAAATAGTAAACTATCAAATTTACATTAAATTCACCAGTTTGACTGGAAAAACATTCCTAATTGGTAAAACGTAACAACAAAATACCCAACTTAAAATATACATCCATATTTTCAATATATCAGATTGAAGATTCAGATTTTAGGTGTCCTGAGTTGCAAATTTTTTGGATGTTGTATCAAAGTGAGCTTGTGAACCCTACACACAGGAGATGACAATGGGAAAAGAACAGGTCAACCTTAACCCCTCTTGTATCTTCACTGAAGGTCAGTGAAGTCCCCCACAACTGGAAAGAGCATTCTGAGTAGATCTGCTTGCATTATCAGAGCCAGCTAGAACTGATTCTGGAGATGGAGGCTGAGATTTATTCCATCAGCTGTCAAAAGCAAGAAGTAGAAAGTAGGTGCAGCTAAAATAAAGTTACTTACATTATTTTACATAAGGCCCTGTACATTACTGGAGGAAGGTTAAATTACTTCCTTCCTCTTTAGGGTAGATTTCAAGCAACAAAATCAAGGGAAAACAAACCCCATTAATTGGTGTCTCTATTTAATTTAGTTTCACTTGGATAACCTACCTATCTGATGGAGATGGTTGAAAGTTAAGAGTATAAGATTAATTAAGACAGGAAAAGCATTTCCTTGAATTTTAGCAGGAATGCTAGCCATGTTCCAGTGTCAGGCATGATTATTGAATAGCAAAACAAACAGAACTTAAACGGGACAGTCACCTTAGAGCCCTTGCATTATTTTGCTTCTTGTCTTGTCCATCACGAGCTATCAGGTCATCCCTTTCATCACCATTTCCAAGGACTGTTCAGAGCAGAGTTGCCTGGGATGTGGAGGAGGAGTTTCTTACCTTTGCTTTGAGCTGTTAGTTTCTAACAGAATAGTTCCTAACGAAAAACATCGAACAAGAATTTTGTAGAGAAAAGTGTCATGTGCAAGATGAGTCGGGGCCAGAGCTTACTGCAGAGTATAGATCCAGGATATAAACCTTTTTTCCTCCAACCAGTTCAGAGCAAAAATCTGAATATGCATGTTTCAGATGCAAATTCTGACCAGCAGGAAATCTGTGCAGAGTAGGGGAAAACAGAAGAGGAATGGGGAAAAAAAAAATCTCTCTTGCAGCCCCTCTCTACTCAGCATATCATGCCAGCACGTCATAAAAGCCAACCTCCCACACTCAGGTGTATGTGCTCAAAGGCACATTAAACAACAGGGAGTTCAGCCTTTTGATCACAGATCATCCCAAAGTACACACCAACAAACCACATCTGCAGTATGCAATAATGTGGCTTTCTTTAAACTTTTCAAATGTCTTTCAGAAGTGGACAGCCAGAAACAAAACTGGAGGAAAGAGCAGTGTGCTCTTTTTACCAGGAGCATCCAGCTGCCCCTTGTTAGGCAGCCAACATAACATAAGAACAGGGCTGATTCTTTTGCTCAGACACGAACTTGAAGAGGTCATCCAACTTTCAGATGCAGACTACACCACCCAGAGTTAATGATATAAAACACAGGACGCATTTCCCACAAACCAGTTTTCAAAAACATCCCTTGTGGCCCAGGAACAAACGAAACAAGTCACAGTGAGCACTTGAAAAAGCATGGAGAAATGCTACTGGGAAGTTGTTTGTACGGAAAGGGAGGTTTTGCATGATTCTCACACAATTTAAAAAGTGGGAGATCCCAGTAATTAAATATTAGGAAGGTTTTTGTTTCACTGACAGAAGTGGTAGGTGAAGTGCTGTCAGAAGCAGCTGTTTCCAGTTGTAGCACCGAGAGCACCAGTGCAATCCTACTGTCCTTCACTCATAGTCCTGAAAAAACATTCCTGCAGGGAGTTGAAAGCAAGCAATGAAATTCAGGATATTTAAGGAGCAAAGAGTAGCTTACAGAAAAGCTAGAGGAATGTTTGAGTTGATCTTTTACTAGGAAGCAGGATAACATTTCCCCATCTCGGAGTGATTGTGCTTCTCTGCATAACAATGGTACAATAAAGAACAGGCAGCCAGCACGTGTCAGAGCAGAGAAATGCATCCTGATTTCCTGTTCCCACACAGGAGAAGAGGAAAAGCTTGGGTCACCTGCACTAGATCCAGGACTCTAAGCTGATGTTTGTTCATCAAACAATTTGAATAATGCTTCTTTTGACATGTAGATTGCTTCTTGAAAGAGACCTGCTATACCCATTTTTCTCCTCCTTTTCACACCACTAGAAGTGGAAGAGCAATTTCATATCTGATTTTCTATTGAATTATTTTCTTAGTTTAGTTAGAGCAGGCAAAAAGATAAAGCACTGAATTATCCAGCTCCTCACTTCTTAGCATTTTATTCATAAGGAAAAACTTGTTTTTCAAGCTATCCCAGTCCAGCCACTTTTCTGAATAAATACCAGCTTCTCTTAGGCTCTTTTCTTCCTCTTGTTTCTTTCTCTTAACATGAACAACAGACTGACAAAAAATGTGCAGGCAAACAAACATTTTCACAACTATAAATATAGAAGGAAATAGCCCATTTCTCTGTAGGAAGATACTGAGAACTGCTGTTTATATATGTCCAGAAGACATGATTAATTAAAGACCACATACCTAAATTTTAAAATTTCTTTACTAATAAAGGTGTGTGCTCTGTTTTATTTCCACAAAAACATAAGAGTTCTCAAAGTTTTATCTTTAAAATATGTCCACAAATCACTCTCAGGAGTTAAAACACCTGTCCTTTGCCATTTCTAGGGAAGAACCTCAATCTCAAAAAAAAAGGGATTTTTACAATGAAATGATTGTTGGAAAGTTGATATCCTGCTAGGTATTTTAGTTATCTGGAGAGACATAGACCTGTCTGCATTAAATAGAATGTATTTTTTGAAAATTACTTGAAAGAACATTACGTAAGCAGTCCACACACACTCTAAAATGTACTACTTACAGAAATAAAAGGGAAAGGAAAAAAATGCCTTATAAATACTCAAAAAGTTCAAGGCTCCATCTTTGAAACATTCATTGGAAAACACTTTGTTTGCACAAGAATCAGGCTAGTCTACAAACTTCAAAAGCATTTTTTTCTTATATTATTTGTTTCTTATATTATTCATTATTAAAATTAAGTGCTGTAGGTGAAAGTTTTTACAGGAAGTTAGAAGAGCTGCCTACGTTTAAAAGGTCTTAAGCTCAATTAGATTCTTTGGAAGAATCTTGGCTTGTTATGGTTGTTTAACTAATCAGACTACCTTTTATCAAGGTTTTGCTAATTACTAGTCAGATACTTGTTTTGTACAGCTCAAGTAGCTTTGAGAGTTGTTGAAATTAGGCCTTCTTCCCTTGCTTAAGGACTCTGAAATAACAAAACCAAAGCCTACCAAGTATGACCCTCAATGTCAAGCTGTGAATTTACACCTGTGTAAAGTGAAGACAATCAGGAGCACAACTTGAACTGCCCATGACAATAGGGGAAGGGAAAACAAAAGACTAGAACAAATAAGAAAAAGTCATCATGAACCCCATAAGAAGCAGATTAAAACGATCTTAGATTGTTCTTCACCAGTGGACCACAGCCCATCACCATGAAGTGGCTTTCTGTGCCAGACAACTCGTGGTGTCCTCCGCCCTGCTGCAGGGAATTCCCGCAATTCTGCCCCGTTCCCCCATGCCTGCGGGCATCCCTCTTCCATCCAGCCCAGGACATGGATCCACCCTGCTTATTGCACCCACAGGCAGGGCAGGGGGCAGACCTTGGTGTCCCCAGTGCCAGCCATGTGTGTGGCTGTCCCAGCTGAGCAGAGCAGGGAGCCACAGAGCCATCAGTGCAGCACTTCTGGACCTAAATCACAGGCTCTTGTCCCTGCTGAGGAGGCAAGTTTTGGTAATGGGGTAGGAATGAGGTATCTTCAGAAATGCTGCCCTTTGTGTGAAAATCCGTCACAAGAGGAAGGGTGCAGGGACCTGACAGAGCAAATAAATAAAAAATACATTTTGTTGCCATAAGGAAAAGGTTTTAGAGAGGGAGAAATTACCAAGTTTCTTACATTATTCACTGTTGTAGTAGATTTTTGTCCCCTCACAGCTATCAGTTCATTATTTCAGCTCCAGTCCTACCTGCCATGTTATTCAAGTACCATACAGTAAATTTGTGCTAGGCAGCTTCTCTCCTTTCTACTATTCATATTTCCTAAGGAGACAGCGCCGTTCTTACAAGAGGAGGCATTTAATTCACAGCCCTGCCACGGGCTCCCTGTGTGACCAGAGACAAGCCACTTAACCTTTCCGTGCTTTGGTTTCCCCTTCTCTAAAATGGGAAGAATAACAATGCATTTCTTACCTTTTATTCATTTTGTCTGTTTAGACAGTAAGCTCTTTTAGGGTGGAGGTTATCTGCACTAAGTTACAGGACTGCAGCATTTATCAGTATAAAAATATCTGTTGCTCATTTAAAATAGTTCAGAATTTTTATTTTCATAGATGAACTGAAGTTCAGCACTATCTGAGCAAGAGCAAAATGTTCAAATGCTTTTTTAAAAAGCAAGAAAATTGCTCCACACTGCCTGTGCTTACAGATACTCTGCTGTCAGCCTCTAACAGTGGTGTTTAACCAGCGCTGCTGCTCCTGGGTTCCTGTTTTGTGACAGCTGAGAATCTTACAGACAGAGAGGGGATTAGGGACTGCCTTGTCTCTGAATTCCCCAGTTTTCCTGTTCAGTGCATTGTTAATGTGATTTTAATGTCGACTTGCAGGTATGTTCTTGCTTGATGCGGTGGTGAAACATGCAGAGCAGCCACAAGAAATACAGTATTTCTTGTTTCAGTCCAGACCTGGTGCAATTTGGGGGCTTAAACTGCTAACACTTACATGCAGCCAGCTACTTCGTATTACAAAGAGAAAGAAAAAGTGTGTGTGTACTGGCTTGCTAAGATCCCTGGCTCCCTATTTACCCTCACCTAGATTCAAACACAGACCTTCAGCCTTCAGCAAGAGGATTTGTGACTTTTTTGAGACTGGGGGAAATGGACACATTAGTCTACACTGAGACTCAACATGGAAAGTGGTAGAACTGCCCAATAAGCTTGTGCAAATAGAAGAGCATTTGTCTTTTAGGCTACCAACCTTGTAGTCATGTCTGCAGGCTTTACTTCAAACGCCACAGTCAGAGTGGCTTTGTTCTCCCCTATGTGAGCTCCTACCTCTCCAAGATAGCAGAGGACAAATGCTCCCAGGCTTGGAACCCATTTTATGGAGCTCAGCAAGGTTGATTCACCCTTCCTAATAAATTTATACTGAGATCTTTGGGAAGACAGGGGGAGGATGAGGGACTGCGATGAAGAAACGTGTCTTGTCCAACTACCAGCACTGTTGAATTATTAATGTTCTTTCTAGCAAAGGCTATGCCATGGGTGACAAGACCATTAGCAATTAGACATGTCACCACTAGGAAAAATATTTTCCCCTATTCTTAAGACAGTTGCGACTTTATATTGTTGAACTTTAAAAGAAGATCTCAGCCTGTACTGAGATATTTCCTGATTAGTTTGGGGCTTTTTTTTTTAACGTCACCCTCAAATTTATTCAACACACAAATTTCTAATGCAATCTGAATTTTGTGCCCAAGATGGTGACTTGCATTTTCAGAAACAGCAAAGTTACAAATCACAGGAACAATACAGCAACCATTTTAGATTTCACTCAATATTGTATATTGCTGGTGGCCCAGGTTTCTACGAAGCTGGAAGTTTGCCTTCGAAGTGCAGGTAAGAAAACGTATATTTTAAGAGTTTCAGATCCCAGCTTTATTTTTAACCATCCAAGACTCTTGTGTTTTTCCTTTAAATCTGTCCTCTGCCAGCTCTTTCTGGGTAGCTGCTTTCAGAATTGATCAGAAATAATCAAGTGACAGAGAGCAGAAATATCGGTGACACTCACAAGTATTCACAAAAATCAGAGGCTTAGAGCAGGGGTTTAATTCACACTCAAATATTTGAAATGTTGCTCATCCTGATGTGTAAGTGAGAGTGGGTTTGCATCAAGGTTTTTATGATACACATTTTTCAATGTAAAGCAGTCATACCAAAATAGTTAGAATCAGCTGGAATGCCAAATGCTAAACAAACCCACTTTAACATTAAAAAAATATATATTGAATTAAAAAGAGAAAATATTCATTTGTATTTTATGTAGAGGTGTCTATTTACCTTGACCATGGTGGGATTCTTGGGGTGTCCTGCGCAAGGTCAAGAGTTGCACTTGATGATCCTGATGAGTCCCTTCCAACTGAACATCTTCTATGATTCTATGACCTATTCAAAGTTTTATCCGCTTCTTTGTTCAAAGAGCAATGATGCATAGGAAGCAGTTTGGATATTTTTTTTCAAAAATTATTAGTATAAATAAGCATCATGGTTTGATACATAATAATAGTTCTACATGAAAGCAGAAGCTCATTATCTGCCACAAAGTTAGAAAAAAAGCAACATTTTTGTAGGGAGATACCATGCATACATTAAATACATCTTATGAAAAACCTGTTAGTGTTGAAGAGGATGTTCTTCTTCTTCAGAGCATCCTGACAGCTAGGAGCTCCCTCCTTAATACAGAATGGTTCCTTTTTTATTAACAGGGACAAAAGATGAGGCTGCACTTTCCCCCTCTGTGCAAACAACAGTATTAATGCTGGTTACTTCAGGCATAAATCCTAAACAAGTCCTGTGATCTATCATCTCCAGAACCCCAACAAAAATCATTTGCTATCTAAGCAAAACGAGGAAGACAACAAACAGAAGGCAAACACTTATTTCTAAATATTTCATTGTAACCACAAATTATCAGAGGAAAAGTGTCAGGGCTGGAAGCAGCAGAGAAAAGCTGTTCATTTAGTAAACAACTGTAGATGGTAAAATGTAATTATCACAAAAGCAAACTTTACTAAGGGGATAAGTGTGAGACTGTTACAGTAAAAGGTCTCTTTGCATTTCTAATCTGACAGGCTGAAAGTTCTCTGGAGAAAATACTTCTTAATAAAACCACAGAGGCAAGAGGTTCTTTTCAGCTCTTGTTCTCCACTGAGCCTCTGGTAATAAGCTTACAAAGCAAATTAAACTTGTTTGTTTGCAGTAGTGACCACGTGTGGAAGATAAACAAAAGCCTTGCTCAGTATTCACTGGCAAAGTAATATAAGCAGATTTTAGAAAATTAATCATTCTTGACTCACAAGCTGAACTAATAATCTGGATCCCAATTCTTCTTTCAGCCTTTGAAAAATGTGATAACTCTTTAAAGTCACTTTTAGGGATGAAGTAAAATGCTCAAGAGGAGAAATAAAAGCTGAGCTCATTCCGTGACCAGCCTTCTAACCTTAAGCCTAGATACAGGAGATACCAGAAGCACCACCTTCATAAGAGTAACCATACACAGTTTCTGCCTACATTTTCCCTTGAGAGTAATTTCGTCAGAAGGATCTTTAACACTGTAGTTAAATTTATTGCAACATTTTAAATGGGAAACGTAGTCTTCAGTTTCTACATTTTTATTTAAATACAGCCAAACCTGTCCTTGCCATACTGCTTACAAATCCATCATTTAGAGATTGATTACTACTCAGTTGCCAAAAATATGCATATGCAAAATTTGAATTGTGAAAAATGTAGCCTAACATGGGACTGGTGAACAAAAATTCCTACCCAGGGTCCTTGTAGCTTCTGTCCCACGTGGGCACAGAGTTGTATTAAAAGCAAAGGGGAGACTCACACACAATGCCAACAATCAGAGCTGTAGATCTCAAAAGGGTAAAAAAAATAAACTTGATAAAAAATGTTAGATGCAAAACATTCCAAGTGCAACCCTTTAGGACTACGAGGAGTTTTGGAGTAACTGGAAGCAATCTGTACTTTCCCTTGCTTCCATTTCACAACAGTAATTCCGTAAATCCCTACTCTACTATGTCCAGTCAGATTTTGGAAGGTCCTAAAGGTCTTTTGAGAGAGACTTGGAATGGTTCCATCAGTTTAGCCTGTTCATTTGGGAACAGGCAGGTTGATGTTCTGAACATCTGCATTTGTTTCCTGCTTTCCCAGTCCCCAAGTGTGAGAAACCAATTTAGTTTTGTTCTGCCTCAGCAATGGCTGTCAGAGGCACGTGGAGGAGGGGTGCACATGTGCCACGTGCAGGAGGCAAATGCAAGAAGCCTCCTCTCTGGCAGGACTTGGCCTGGCAACACCTCCCATGAGGCAGGCAGTAGGAGATGCTGTGGAGGGGCTTCTCCAGTCAGGTCGCAAAAAGGTCTCCACCAATGGAAGGCAAAGAAAGCTTGGACTGGGCCAATGGTTCCCTGTCAATGGCAGGCTTTGGGAGGGGTTGGGGGATATAAAAACTGACTGCTTTGCTGCTTGCTGGGGCTTGTTACTGTTTGCTGCTCCCATTCGCTCCCTCCTTTGCCCTGGCCCCAGCCCGCCTGCTTTCTGGCTCTCCTGGCCTCGCTGGCTCGCCCTCGCGCCTGCCCTGCCTTCCTGTGCCCCTGGCCACCTCCTTGCCACTTCTCCCCACGTCCTCGCCTGGGCTGCCTCCTTCCCACTCTGCCACACCAATCACTGCCCACCCTGCTGCCCCAATCCAGCTGTCACTGCCTACCTTGCCACCCCGATCCAGCTGGTCACCACAACCCTGTCCAGAGTCCTGGTCCTCCCGTCCGAGCGCCCATCCACCGTGTGCCTGGTGCCGTCGCTGCGGGAGCCGCGCCTGTGGAGCCGCACCCCTCCGGGATCCGCGCAGGCTCACTAAGACCCAGCCCAGCCACAGGCAGGCAGCGTGCATACCCCCGCTACCTGGACACTGACAGCACAGCCCTGACTCCCTGGTGGTAACGCCCTCTTTTCCTCTTTGTCCCCTCTCTCTCCTCTCCTCCAGTCCTTTTCCATTTTCCTTTCTCCTTTTCTGTCTCTTCTAGCCCTCTTTCACTCGGGCACACCTTTTCTTTCTTTTTGTTATCAATAAACAGTTCTCAGATACAATGTTTGCCTCGTTTGGCTTCACTTCGTTCCTAACCATCCATTTTTAAAAAGAACGCTCCGCAGTTCCCCACAGTGGAACGCGACACCGAGGTCCAGAAGAGCTTCCAACCTCAAAATCAGTTGTCTGTGTAATAAAACACCAACCTGCCCTTGGCAAGTAGTCATAGCTCAGCATCAAGTGTTGGATTGATAAATCTGATGACATTGCTTCCCATTTCTTCCTGGATTCTATTGCTCTTTCTCACGCAAAGCTCCAACTGAAGTTAAATGGAGCTATGCTCTGGTAAAGATGGTTGTTCCTAATTTAGCAGCGGTGCCTGTGTTTGTGGATTAGTGGTTTGTTTGTGGCATCTTAATCACATTTTCTGATATGATTAAGGAGCCAACATTGTCTTAAGTTTCAGGGCCATAATGCCCTATTGATTTTGAAACAAACTCCCCATTGATTTCAGTAGAAAACTCTACTTTTAAAAGGAAAAAAAAGAAAGAAAAAAGAAAAAAAAAATCAATGGCATATTATGGCCCTTGGAAGGTAAACAGGACAGGAGAAATCATTTGAAGATGTTTCAGGCATTACAAAGGGATTTTGTTTCAAAACATGAGGAAATAAGACTACTGCATTGTCTAAATTTTCTTATTGATTTCCGGGCTCAAACAACATATAAAGTACAAACATGCAATGTTCATACGTGCCTGAGGGAAAGATAATATAACCTGCTAAAGTTATGGTGCCAGGCATGTCCAGTGCACACCTATTACAACAGCTGTATGATGGTGAGGGCAGAGTGGGACTGTAGTTTTCTCCAGAACAGTTATTTCACTAGACTTGGTCAGAGAAAATATCTTTCCTCTAACACTTAATCTCTGGGAATTTAAAGTTTATTTTGGTTTGGCTTTGGGTTTTTTTTTTTTGTCTTTTTAACTAGAAATAAATTGCTATTAGTGCACAACACTTAGGTTTGGAACAGAGCTCTTTTAGCAAAATAAAATAAAATAAAACCAAACCCTAATAAAAATGGATAAAACCTTCAATTTCTGTTACTGTAAGATTTTTCCAAAGGAAAGGGGCGGGGTGGGGGGGGAAAGGTACTTTATTTAAAAGAATCTTGCATGCTTTTCCTGCAACTTCTTCTCTGTTGGTCCTGTGAGGACATTGTAATGAGGAGCTACCAGAGACCAGTTCTCCTCTCCAAGAGCATCTCTGAACCTCTCTCCCTCAAAGACCAGCAACACTTTATGGTACATTAGCCTGTCAAATAAAATCTCTAATATATGGTCTTCAATTCCTCGTTCATTTGGTGCTTAGCTTTGCTGCACTGTGACTGCCCTCGTAGGTTATTCTCCATGCTAATGCAGGTAATTTATTGTGATCACTAGCACTGTAAAAGCTCCGGAGCCAAATGGATGAGAGCCATCCATCCCACCCAGGAACAGCCGGACCGTCCCTAACCAAGTGTGGAGAACAAGGAGAGGCAGCCTGGGTCAACCTGCAGCCAGCCATGTGTGCTGTATCAAATAGCCCTGAGACTCTGGGGCGAGCCCCTGCTGACACCTCCTCCCTGTCTTTGCTGCTGTTCCCATTCTCACACAGCCTGGAAGAAGGGCTGGAGCTCTGCCCAAGTCCCTCTTTGCAGAGTCTGCGGCCTGACAAGCACATTTAATCCCCCACACACAGACCAGGGTCAGGGCTGCCAGACTACAGCTCTCTCTCTAAAGCTGAACATTTCAGCTGCTACTGTCTGAAATGAAGGATTGAGGTCTCTAGATGGGACTATAATAGACAAACTCTCTGGATATTGACATAGGTATGTCTGCAACACGCTCGGCAGTAGGTTACATGTTACTTCTGACAATGTCAAACAGCATTATTCTCTCCACTCCTCTTTCTTTATCTGTGCTTGGATACAAGATATTTGATCTCTCTTCCTTAGGAAGATCAAATTCACATTCAAATTACAGCAAGAGCGATGAGATGTATTCCTTTCATGTCCTGGTATGGTAGTAGAAGTGAAAACTTGGAAGAAAAAGATTCCTGTCCCTGAAGAGTTTTCTAAAGATCGCACATCTTTGCTTCCCTCTCCCCCATCCACCACCCCTGAAATCAACAGCAAAAACTCTAAACTGTACCCAGGGAAGAAACATTAAATAGAGCTATTAGAAATTTGGTATGTTTTGCTTTCTTTCGTGTTGGATTTGCCAGTAAGTCAACAAATACTTTTTTTTAATCCACAAATGCAGTGAAAGAAATGAATCTAAATGAACAACTGACTGCTAAAAATGAAAGTTCTGCTCAATCAGCTCCACCCCATGAAAATACCTGAGCATCCTTGTGAGTCTCTGTGATGGTTTCTCTCCCTGCCCGGGGGGAAAAAATTCCCTGCATCCATCCTGGCACCTTCTCCCCCTTCCAACCAGCTGCTGTGTCTGTCCCAGCTGCCCAGAAAGGGCACTCCACTCTGCACTGCCACGGGACAGCTTCTCTAAGAAAACACACAACCCTCAAAAAAGGAAAGAGAGAGAAATTACTTTTCTAACACAATGGTGATGAAGGAACCTTCACAGACCTTTCTTGAAATGCCCTGTACTGAGTGTTCAAGGAGAAATAAAAATGATTGAGATGTTATTTTGTCTCAAAGCGAGGCTGGAAATGCAGTAACATCTCCAATAAAACGCTCAAGGGGGTTTTCACCTTGCAGTCCCGGCACATATTCATGATCAATGAATAACCCATGGATTCCAAAGTCTGTAGAAATTCATGAACATGTTACCCTAGGACTGCTCAAAAAAATAAAGAAGCTATCACAATCTCTTAGCTTACAGATGAGCTTTGAGTGAGTTTTTAATGTCCGAGGTACACAACAGATTATAATAGTTATGAAAATGAATGTTAGTCAGGTAAGTAAAGGGAATTCACACAATACACATTTTAACAGTTTTGTATTTACCTGAGAGACTTGAGTGGCTCCTACAGAACAATTATGTCAATCCAGAAACAGCACATTCCAGGACAATGGTGTTCTAAGAAAAGAAAAGAAAAAGCATGTGTAAATATTCAGGATATTCCTCACGCCACAAGAACCCAATTCAGAATTCAAACCGAAGCTGTGTCCTGAATGCATTGCCCCAGAGATTGGCCTTCCCTGTGGCTCTGAGACCAGCTGAAAGCCAATTGTAATGTGTGATCCCAGGGAAAGAGGAAACTTCTTTTTTGTTATTCAAAACAGAATTTCTCTGTAACTGTGGCTGTAAAGTGACTTTTGAATTTCTTTACATTTCAAATGCATCTGCTTCCTTGACTAGCAGCATTTAGTATTTAATAAGAGGAAGAAAAGGTGATTCCACTTTTAAAAAGGCTCCTGTTATAGGTGGTGAATTTCAAAGCACTCTACTTGTTTCTGGTGTTATTTTTGAGTGTGAATGTCACAGAATAATTCTGCTGTTATTTTTCCATGTTATTTGAGTTAAAAGACCTGACTGCTATACATTCCAAGGTTGCTGATTTCCACTGCAATTCTTATGTGTTCAAGCTTACATTATTTATACTGCTTTGTCTGCCACCTTCACACCCAGCTGTCTTCTTCTTAAACATTAAAGTAATATAAGGAACTTTTAGGCATGCTTTACACTTAAAACAATATCATATGGCACACAAAGTCCTTGTGTTGTCAAAGGACTACAACTCACAGACCAGCTTTGTTTTCTTATTTCAGTTTGGCTCTAAGCTGAAGTACCTGGGCATGTGTTCTGTTGTACTGCTTGCATTTGAAAATCACAGAGAAGCACTATCAGGTGCAATATGTAATTAAATGTAATCAATCAAATGTCTCTGTAACCACACAAGATGATCTCACTGAAAGATCATACAAGCTAGCGTCAGAAGCAAAGGACAGGTTAGCGAAACACAATAAAACAGAGGAGGACAGCAAAAGAATCAGGAGAACTACCACCCCATCATACAGAGTCTGTCACTGAACTGAGGCTACACAGCAACAACAGAACTGCCTTCAAATAATCCACCTCAGAAACACCATTGATTCTCCAGTTCAAAATGGTGGTGCTCTTTGGGGACTGGTGTTCAGAGCATCAAAAGCGCTCGCTTCAAAAAGGAGAACCCAGGTGCCTGAAACAATTCTGAGACCTCAAAAGACCTTTCAGCCTGTGGAGGAGCTGGATGGTATTTGCTGTGCAGTGCAGGGATTGGCAGAGGATGCTCCCTGGGACTGAGGCTATAAACGGCCATGGGCCTGGCCACCTGGGCGCAGGGCACAATAAGGAAGCTCTGCAGTGGAGGAGGTTGGCTGGCTCCCAAGACAGACAAGGCAACAAAGAGGTGCTTGCAGTAAGAAAAAAGTCTCCACAAACCGAGGTTGTGCTTTCAAGGGAGCACTGTCAGCTTTCTTCTTTTTCTTGAGGTTCTGGGCATTTTAAACAAGCTCTGGCAGAAGAATGACAGGAATTGGGTTTACTCTCTTACTCTCCTCTATAATACATGATAGATTTCCCTAGAATGCACATATTCACAAATAACAAGCAAAGCTTACCATTTCTTGGGCCCCACATGAGAATCCCCCAACCCCTCTGAAAGACAGAGTACTACTGGCAAAGGAGATCACCTGGGTGGATTTTTGTTGTTTGTTATAGGAGAGGGTGGAATCCTTTTCACTCCTTTGGACTTCACATAACTCAGAAAACAAAGTGGCAAGCAGGTGATGCATTATAGGATGCTCTATTTATTTCTGGTTAGTTGTTATTATATTTTCTGCATATTTACTTGCTAATTAGGAAAACATACAGTCAAATATTATAAAATTTGTGAAGAAGTGAGCACTCACTAAACAACTCCCCAGTAGTGAATGTCTAAAAAATAAGTACCTTATCAAAATCAATAACTTGTGAAGAATCTATCAGTATCAATAACTTGTAAAAGACAGAAAAAAGCTGACTTTCCATACAGAGACTCCTATCGCAAGAATGAAGGGATATTTTGACAACTTCATTCCCCTTCCCTGGGTGTACAGTGTCTAGTCACTGCAGTGCACATATTGAGAAATAAAAATGTAGATGGGTAGTATAAACAAGATGTTCTTCAAGGTATGAATTTATTCTTATTCTTCACTTGTATTGAGACAGAACAAACATTTCCTCATCGACAAATGAAAATTATTTTTATGACAAAAGGAAGAAGGGATGGAGAAAAATGAATTACTTTTCTTCAGAAGGAAAGAAGTTTTCACCAGGGACACCCATGTTCCCTGACACAAAAGAATACTGAGTACTAATTCTGAAAGAGTGTTCCGACTTCATTATGACATAGCTTCTAATAGGAATGTATTGCATTCTGAGCCTGCAAAGCTGTACATGAAATAATGCTCTTCTTTCAAAATAAGTTTTAAAGGAAGTGGAGAAAATTCCACATTTTCAAATGTTAACTGTGTCTTAAAAGAGAGGCTGCATAGAACTCTACCTTTGGGTAGGATTGTTTTGGTAAGGCTAATTTCTCACAATTATACAGCGTCATGCAAACCCCTGGGGCTACTGATTCTATTATATTTTATTGTTCCTGAGTTCAGTGAATTTCTTTAAAGGGACCATTTTACCAATCAAGCTAACCGCAGTTCTGAAAATGTTGTAGTAATCTGTATCCTTTACTAATCACACATCTGCTGACTAAACAAATGGCTCTTGTTTATTTCCATAGGATAATAGCTCTGGTGCTATATTTGTCTGCAAGTCTATTGCATGATTTGCTGCCACAGAGAAATGAGAGTTTTGGCAATGAGCAAGACCCGGCTGCAGAACCAAACCTCAGTTCCACGGAACCCACCTGATCAGGCCCATAAAATGATTGCATTCTGCTGTTCTTTATTAACAACGCTGAACATTTAAGTCTATTAAGATGCATTTCAATACCTCGTCCAAATGCAAATGCCTTTCAACCTTTTCAGAGCTGTAAGATTTATCATAGTGTTTAAAGAATGATTGTGCTTTCTTTCTTACACAAACAGGATTTGTTTTCGTGGGTACGTTCCCAGCAATTTAGCAGCTATAATTCAGTGGGCTCGATGTACTCCTGTAAATATGTGTGATGGAACTTGAGTAACAGCCCTGGCACATCTACGTTGATTTACTCAGAGATACTTGCAGGAATGCAGCCACAAATCACACTGCAGCTCACATTGTTAGCTACTGAAGTAATTACACAGTTAAAACACCATACAGTGCAGAGGGCAACTTGGCCTGCCTCTCCTGTTACCAATAAAGATGTTGCTTTATGGTAGCACATGGGGTGACAGTAATGGAAAAAGGTAATGTTTATGAGCACATTTTCATCCCTGCACTTCCACGATTCTACATCACAGAAAATAGGTTGCAGAATTAGTAAACTGAATGTGAATGTGAAAACGTGCCCTAGCATATGCAGATTTGAGAGGAAATTAACATTCAAATACAAGTTCCGATTGCGTGTAAGTTTGTGTCGGCCTTTAAACTTAGAGGCTTTTTGCTAAATTTGAATGAAAATAGTCTGTGCTATTGAGGCACCAAAACATCCCTCAAATCACAGCAAACAACATGATACTACAATCAACTCTTCTATTCAGCACTGTACGTTCTCGATATGGTGGCAAACACAGTGCTACAGGCACTGCTCTTTCCATCTGTCACCCTGTTCCTTGTCCTCCCCTTCATTAGGACAGATTAAGAACAGCTCCACTGAGAACAGCTGGTAGGGGAAGCACAGATGCAGTAGGTCCACCCTACTACACCAGTAATTGCTACACAGAGATGAAGGGAAAACACCTTCTTGGGCCCAAGCAGTGATGAAGATATTTCCCAGTCATGGGCAGGGCTGCAGAGCAGCAAACAAATCCACAAGAACACAACAGTGAAGTATGAAAATAGTTTATGACACTAATCTCATTGATTCAGTATTGATTTTTCCACTTAAGGGCGCCCCAAATTACCTGAAGCCTTTAGTAATACTTCTCCAAAAAACAAATTCTTTGGTGTAAAGGGATTGCACAGAACTGGAATATCAAATTACATTTCTCTCCAAACCACATGTTTATTTTTGATTTTGTCAGCGTCAAATCTGAGCACAAGTAAGGATTCTGCAAATAGGCAGGCTATTAAAATGAGTAAGGTTGTGTCTGTATCAGTAAAGAATCCTTTTGAATAAAGTCTCTCTGACTGGATGTGAAACAGTAATCTGAAGTCAATAGACACCTGGAGGTATTTCTGCTGCTCAACAGCATACAGGACATGTAATTCCATTTATTTTCCTTGCACCCTGAAAGAAATATGTCTTACAAACCTAGAGGACAGGCTACATAATGCCATCCCTACAACTCTGAAACCCTTCTCTAAGGTTCAAGCATGGGAATTACTTGAAGTTAATTAGAAGAAGGAAAGATGCATTGGGTAATAAAATGGAGCTAGTGCAATATATGAGCACCAGGAAGACTGCAATTACTCAGCACTGCTTTGAGAAAAATCTCTGCCTTCATTTTCAACTACCAACTTTCTAGAATTGTTGTGGCAAAATTACCCTTGAAGATAAATATGATTAGTCACTTAAAATATATTTCTGTATTAGGAAGTCTACAGACTAGTAAGGCATAAAATTTTAACACAGAGTTAGGTATATTACCAGCTAGTCAGAAATCATTTCCTCAAATGACTCCCAGCCCCAGACTGGCTTCTCCAAGAGAAAGATCTTCAGCTAATCCATCTCACAGTTATGAAGTCTCTGGGACAAAAACCTATTTCTAATTTGGGATGTGAATGGCAGCGTAGTCTGGTCCTCAGGAGGATCCAGGAGTCCCAGGGTATCAAGCAGGAACCTGGCTTCCCTCCACCTGATCCAAAGATGAAGTTTCTCCTTCTTCAAAGCCTTCACACCCTCACTGCCAGGTCCTCCACCCTCAGTAGTTTTCTGGAAAGGTTGGTAGCTACTGCAGCATTAAGCCAGGCCCCACAGAGGGGCACAGAAGGACCTCTCAGACCAGCTCCAGAGCCTTCCTTATGCTCTGCCTTGGGCCTGCAGATAAAACCACCAGCTGGCAGGGAATATTCTAAGTCCATGAGAACTCACCAGAAGGAAACAGCTTCTCCTTTCACTGACAGGAAAGGTCTCATGTGCTGAAATAATGTGATCTCCAGAGAGGTGAAGTCCTTCCTGGGCTGGCTGGGTCCCCAGCAGCCTCTGTGAAGGTCAGTCACCAAGGCTTTCCGCAAACCTATTGCCACGCCTGTCAATGTGATTTGAAGCAGAGACTTCAGGGCAGGCATCTGAAAAGCTCCTGCCAGAACAAAAACACATTTTAACTTGTGCCACTTGAGCAGTTCTGTGAATCCATATTGTTCTGTAAAGTCTTGATTTGGAGAGCTGGCAAAAAACACGATGTCCTTTACACGTATTTAGAATCTCTTAGTTCAAATAACTTCATAATTTTAAAAGTAGAACTCACATAACACTCTTTCTGTGAAACTTTCCTTTACTAGACCATAATGCAATAATTACAAGGTGCCCTGCTTCTGGGAGCAATTTCAGGAATGGGTATTTTGACTAAACATATAGAGGAAAATGCTTACATTGGATAATTCCACACAAGAACTTTACCTGCATGTGAAGCCATCTTCCTTTGTTGTCTGGCTTTAACCTGAAAGTGAGATTTTTTTTCCTGGAGCTAGTATACAGCTTGCTTTCTTTTTTTGCTAATGACAAGGGCTTCTTTGTTGTTGTTTTCATTTTCCACACTTGATACCTAAAGCATATTTTGCATAGTGGAATAAATGAGAAAACATGAAATACGCATTTTTTACAATATGATATCTAAGGCTTTGGCCAAGCCTTCCTTCTGTTCTGCATGGTTCCAGGACAACATGATTTTGAGTGAAAGAATCATGCATTGCTAAAAAGATAAATCTTACATGCAATTTGAAACTAGACACAGATACGTATAATGATCTTTTCCCCCTGGTGCTGTTTGAGGGACTACTATTCTGGCCTTTCAAACTATTCTTGTTTTCTAACTCTATCTGCCCAAAATCTATAAATGTACACAGGACTCTTTATAATAAAATAATCTGTGGTCACTCATTATGGGAGTACTATTTCGACTTGAAGTCTGTCTGCATATTACCAAAAAAAGGGGAGGAATCTGAATGAAAATTACAAGTTCAACGTCACTTCACAAGGTTTCCTAAGTTGTGTAATTACATCAGTGGACACTGAGCTAAAGCTACAGCAGCTCGTATTAATTCTGTCATAGAAACACTCCACTCAAGTGGGCCCTCTACCATGCAATCCCTTCCTAAATGTGTATTATCCAAGCTCAATAACTAATTTTGCTGGAATAGTGCAGAAACCTTCTGGTATCTGCTTAAAGCCATTACAGCTCTCCTGAGTAGACATCATGTTATTATTATTTAAATAAAAATCGGAGCCATGACCAAAGGGAATATTTTAAACTGTGCCCCTCAAGCGAGATTTAAGAGCTGACACCAGATTGATGTTATTCCCTGCAAATTTGTCAACCTTTATAAAAAGGAACAGTTAAAAACATATTCAGGAAAGATTTTCAATTTCTACCCCACATACAATCTGAATGCAAAGAGGTCCTTTACATTGTATGATCTTCAGACTCTGAATGTAATATTGAAAACGTACAGGTTAACCTTGGCTACAGATTTTAAATTCTCAGCGACAGAAATGGCCAGCAGGTATCAGTGCATTTTACCAGATGGAGATTTTTACATTTATGCATAAAGGCACTGGAAAGATATGAAGTTTTCCTTGCAAGCTGTTCCACATGCTGACTGCAGCACGGAGTTTTACTGAGGCGAATGTAAGAGGTTATGAAAATGAGGTGTGCTTGAATCCCTTTAAGGATGCCTGAGCTATTTTGCAGACCTGCACTCTGTCAGGGGTATAAAGTTTAACTCTCAGAAAAATGGGGCACAAATCCTTCCCTTACTGAACATCACGAGGACATCTGGCTGGATTATGATGAGAGTTTATTTGAAGTGCTGCGTGATGAAAAAAGCCCAAGAATCCGAAGATTTTGCAACCTGAACCCTTGTTAAATGCATTTGTAATCATCATAGCACTGGTCCTAGGTCTCTGCTAGAAAAACAATGGGAAAAAAAAATCTTCTATGCAAGGTATTCTTATGCCACGATCTCTCTTTCCCCACATTCAGTGCGATCAAACTGCCAAAATGCAAACAGGCTACATACAGCATTTCAAGTATTATGTGACAGATAAGGATCATTCTAAACCATTTTATTACAACCTTAATTTCCCTGACATACTAAACTCACAAATGGAACTACCCAAACCCTGTAACATCAGCTGCTGCTCAAAAACACGCAAATGAGATACTGTCTTCTGAATCCAGTGAGCATGTCTTGCCACCCATTTAAATGACTGCACAACTGGTTCCACAGTGGTGAATTTGGAGTGGCAAAACAAGGTTTCATCCTTTAAATTGTGTCTGTATACACACATATGTATATTTGACCTTGGAAAACTTATCAGAATGCAACAGGCACCTCACTAGATCCACACTTGTGTAATGTGAGTGCCCATTTTGGATGGGAGGGAGTTAATTTTCTCCCTGGTTGCTGGTATAGAGAACAACGCTGATAACACACTGAGGTTTTGGTGCTGAGCAGTGTTTGCCCTAAGTCAAGGACTGTTCAGTGTCTCATGCTCTGCCTGTGAGGAGGGGCACAAAAAGCTGGGAGGGAGCATGGCCAGGACAGCTGGCCTGAACTGTTCCACACCATGGAACAGCATGCCCAGTATACAAACCGGGAGAGTTGGCTGGAAGGTGTTGTCACTGCTTGGGATGGGCTGGACATCAGTCAGCAGGTGGTGAGCAATTGCATTGTGCATCACTTGTATTTCTTGGGCTTTATACCTCTCTCTCTTTTCGTTATGTCCTTTTTCTTTAATATTATTATTATTATCATCAATTTTTTTAATTATCAATCTATTTTTGTCTGAACCCATGGGCTTTACCTTTTTTCTGGTTCCCCTCCTTCTCTCTGCTTCCTGTGTGGTACTTAGTTGCCAGCCAGGGTCAAACCATGACAGTGAGGTAGACAGCAATTTGAGTCAGTCTGTTTTGCCCTTGACTAGATTAAAACCCCCTGCAGAATTAAATACTGTTAATGAGCTTTGGACTATATTCAGAAATCCAGGCCTTGGAAAAAAAGGAACTTCAATTCAGGAAAACTCTTCAGTACAAAGGTATATTAAAGTACAGAACGTGAGTGTATCTGGGGAAACAAAGTGATACCTACTGAGCTTCTTCTGAACCTACAGGCTCGACATCACAATGCCATGTTAGTGCTTTTGACAGATAAAAGTTGGCCACATCAACCAGGGACAAGAAAGAAAGGGAAGAAGAAGGAAAGGGAAGAAGCAATTTCCAAAAGACAGATATTGCTATCTTGTACCTGCCTTGAATATAGGAAATACAGTTTTTAGTTTGCAGCTGCTAAATTTAGTTCACTGCTATTTCACTATCAGAAGAGAAAAGAATTAAAACAAGTTCGTGAAAATAATCATGCAAGACTTCTCATGGGTTTGCATGGCTTGTTTTTTGTTTATTTGTTGTTGGGGTTTTTTACATAAGCCAGTTAGCATCAATCCAGTCTGATGAACCCATAAAAAAAATAAATTAAACTCCTACCTTTTCCAAATCACTCCTCTCCAAACCAATCAGGTAGTTTAACTCAAAAATGCTAAAGGGATAAAAGATCATGATCATGATCTTAGTTGCCATGATCTAATTGATGTATCTTTGTCTTCAAAGATTTTGTATTAGGATAACATACAAGCTAAAAACTTACAATAATATGCTGTACTAAAGAATATTAGGAAGAAAAATAGGATGAAAATAGAATGCAACAATCCCAGAATATGTTAATTTTTTTGCTTAAGGCACCAGTTATTCTTTTTCTCACACTGTGTTTTGTTTTGTTTCTACTCACCCATTGGAGAGCTGCTGTCACAAGCCACAAATTTCTCCCAGTTGTGTGGTGTCTGGGATCCACCAGGCCAGGCCAGGTTAGTCAAGGATGACACAACGATGGAACTTCATCTTCTGGACCTTGGTGTTCCCTGTCTTGTCCTTGTGTCTTCAGATGGATAATTGGCTCTGCCCACGTCAGTGATACCATTAATGCCACACTCTTGCAATATCCTCAAAGGTGAATTCATGAGATCCTGCTGTTTCTGCTTTGTACTACACATGGACTTGCTTTCAAGGTGGGAGCCTCATGGAAGAAAAGGGACACAACTCGTCCCTTCATGAGTTCGTGTAGCCAATGGTTAGGGAATTTATTTTCCAGTGAAGTTGTTCAAGGACTGTCTCAGACCCCCACAGGAGAGGTACAGGCTGATTTTCTGCCCCTCTCCTATCCTAAAGAATGCTGGGCTAGGCTGCTTTTATAATGAAAATACACATGCATGCAACCCACAATGTTTTTAAAATTACAATAATAGTACAAGTAGGCTAAGATAGCTTAAGAGGGGGGCTTATGGGTACCTGTTCCTGTTATTGGTGTCCAAAACAAAGACCAACCAATTAAAAAGTGCTTTTCCTTTTCCTTTAAAAATTGGGGAATAAAGAGGCCCACGTTTATTTTATTCCTCTAGACAGTTTAAAGCACAGCTGTCTAGCTGGTGGCAAGAAAGCAGCTTAGCACATGGTGATTCTTATCCCAAAGAAGACTGCTGTTTGAAGATTCTTTTTCCTTCTCCCCCAAACCCAGCATTTGATAGCTGCCTAATTCCTGACTGAGCTGCACACAGCTGCCTCACTCCATGCAGTGTGTGACCCAGATATGTAGCTTACCACTTTGCAAAGCACATTCCCCTGCCCTGACGGATAAATCAGTTTCTTGTGGGTGCTTCAAAATAGCAGCGTTAGCTGCTGGAGAAGTTCTCAGCGAGTGCAGCCAAAACACGAAAGGGAGTAATCCATCGTGCTCTCGACGAGCCAGAGGAGAGCCTGATGCACAAGCTATCACCCACACACACCCCCACTGGCACAGCAACGGAGCTGCAAAATCCTCGAGGCGAGGCGGAGGCTGTCAGCAGCACTAACGTGATTAGTTAGGGGGATCTGCTTGTTTTCCTCACACAGGCCTGGGAAGGGCGAGCACCGCTCGGCTGGGGCACTCCCCTTAACTGGGTCATCTCTGCTGCAGGACCTGATAGATAGAAAAGCTGTCAGCCCATGCTAATGCTGTCAATGCCAGCCTGATAATCTCGTCACTTCTCAGGTGTCAGCAAAATTGGGCTCGGCCGAGAGGTAACTCAGCTACTTGTGTCTGCGCCATAGCTTTTGGCTGAGGATGTTTGTTCCACTTCTCACTTCTATCATGGTCCATTACTGACAGGCCCCTGAAACACAAATGAAGAGGTAAAAAAAATTGCCCAAAGATTAGCTCTTTCCCACACTGAAAACATTGGAGACTAAAAGATTGATAAATGAGTGAGAAGCGTCTCCTTCTACCTAACCTGACTGAATGCGACATTTCTTCTCAGACCCTCCCCCAAACTTTTTGGCACAGAAAGCTCTAAAATATAAGGAACATTATAAAAAAACCCTAGTAATATAGAGGTGGCTTTAGAAACTAGCAGAGTAAGAGGATCTCAAGTGAAATCCTTCACCTAGCCAGTACACCATTGCTATGATGTCTGTAAAATAAGTATTGCCTGCTTTGGGGTGTGTATTTTTTGTTTTCTTGTTTGTTTTTTGTTTTGGTTTTTAGGGAGAGTGGGAATGTCATTAAGAAGTGGGAGCTGGTGCTGGTTACTGCACAACATTTGCTTTGTATCCTCTCTTCTGGTGTGAAAATAAGAATTTTTGGTTATGCACTTAGTGTACCACAAGGCCCATGATGGGTGTCTTTAGAGCCCAACATGGACCTCAACTGAAAAACCTGAGCTGAGCAAAAAGAAAAAATCTTCAGAGAGGTGAATTCATCCGCTGCAGTAATTAGGTCAGAAAGGTCTATGAGGAGGTCAGCCAGTCTCAGTGAGTGTTTAATCACTCAGGATGATTGGGAAGCATGTGCGCATACACATCCTAAAGCAAACAAAAATACTGTGGTGATTGATTCCCCTGAAAATATCATATTAGACCCAGAATACTTACCCATTCTATTTGATGGGTATGTTTACTGAAATCCAGCATATTTTCCTTGAAGCCTGTCAAATCTTGAATATGCACAGTAAGCTAGGCAAGGTGAGCTAAAGGCAGCAAGAAAAAAGTGAAACTCCTCTGACAGGTTAAGTTTTGTGGCACATGCTGCAGACAGGAGGTCACATTCTTATCAGAATAATCCATTCTGACTTTAAAAACCTTTTGAACCGTGAGAAAATACTGGCATGCCTAGATTTTTCTCCGCATTGCATACTGCCCAGAATGAAAACTTTAAGATGGCTCTCCAACCATTACAAGAAAGACTTTTCTACCACTTGCCTGTCCCAGGCATTTGTAAATAAAAAAACTAATTAAAAATTGAATAAGAACACGTATAACCATTTTTTACTTCATGCAACATCAAGAAGTAAATATCCTCTCAGTTACAACATACTGGATAATATGACAAATGACAAAATAAAAATACTTTTTTCTGTTCCTTTTTGTTGAAGACATCATTGAGTTTTTTAACAGCTTTGTATCTTTACACACTGCATGAGGTTACCCCCGATTCACTCTTCCCAGGGAGATCAGTCAGCAGAACATATTCCCCCATGGGTACTAATTCCAGTGGCGTGTCCTCCAAATCAACAAGAAACAAGCCAGCTCTAGTCTGGAACCCACAGCAGCGTGGAGTTCATTCCAAATTGAAATGCAGCATCTCTCACCCAGCTTATGGCAGGGCCAGCCCTGAATTCATGCACTTGTGAAGCTTCCAGGTCCCAGCTGATCCTCTCCAAGTGTGGGCTGAGCGGGAGCTTGGCTGCTGCTGTCACAGGAATACCAAGGATGCTCAGCTTACACAGAGGCTGCACATTTGTAGCCTGCTTGTGAGTCAGTTCTGCTTGCTGGCAACTGGCATCCTCAGAGGGCTTCACAAGTACTCCTTTCAGCAGTTCTGGCCTTAAACTTTCCCCCTGCCTTGGACCTCCTATATCATCCCTGCTCCCTTAGTACCACCCGTGTCAGCAATTAGTAGGGTTTGAGGGAGCTGGGCAGCAAACCTCCAGGAAAATTGATACTACAATCACAACACTGGCCTTAGTGGTATCCAGGCAATAAACCAGAAAGGAGGAAAAGTAATTGCTGAAATTAATTGCTGTTAAAAAAAAAAAAAGGAGGAGGGGGGTGGATGAAAATGTGGTCACTCTGTTATACTGCAAATATGCTGCTAGCACTGACTTCAGCCCCTTTCAGAGTTACTGCTGAACTCAGTAAAAGCAGGTGCAGACCCTTTGAATGCAGACTAATCACTTCCATGATGAGGATCATCATTTCCAGCATAATTTTCAGGACAGTTAAGCGGAACACCATGGTTGCTAGCACTTTTAACTTCATTTGTGGCAGCATCTGTGGCACAATGCTGCTGAAACTGTGCAGAAGGGTTATCTGCTCCCAGCTGGCAGATAGACCTTGAAGTGTCCAAAGTAGCTTCCTACCAGGTTGTCACCCTTAAATCAGCAGCAGATTGTCCCTCTTTTAAAAGCAAACCCAAATAAAAATATCAGCTATTTCATTCAAGGTTTCTCCCACACAAGGTCATTAAACTACAAGAATGTCTTCTGTTTCCTTATACTGTATGTACAAAATCCAAGAGGACTCTCTCAATGGAAATTTTCTGCTACTTGTGATGAGCTGCCAGAACCTACATGCAGAAAGTAGAATGGGCAATAAGTAGCAGTAATTTACAGTCCTGTAAGAATCTTATCACTTTGGAACCTACAATATATTAATTGCAAACCTCAGCATTTTACCAAACGGTATCAAGGATCCCTTCAATAAAATGGTCTGTCACCATCAACTTCAAATCAACATCCGGCTTTTAGCCAATACAAGCTTAATTGGTAAGAATTAGTTATATTCCTGTGAAAGGCAATACTTATTTATGAAGCCTCACAATATGTTTTTGGAATCAGTAAGCATTCACATTATCCTTAAGACAGAAAAACAAGGCACAGTGTCTGTAACTCACCCATTTGTCCTCTATTAACCCAAAGTGTAGTTACAGGAACCCACACCACTATCACATTTTACCAATAATCCTTAAAGTTTTCTATTCCACTATTTTTCATACCAACTTAGACCTCCTCAGGAAAGAGAGAGGAGACAGCACTCAGAAATATCTTCAACACATGGTTGAAGTGAGAGACTTAGTTTGGAACTAGCTACCTTGATGCTCTCTGATGATTAAAAGTTGCCAGAGTTTTAGAAAGACAAGAAGTTCTTGCACTTAAATTGGAGGTACTCACATTTATATTATCCTAAAGAAATGAAAAAAAAGAAAAAAAGTCAGTGCTGGCACTGTGGTAGATGACTTATATAGTAACTCATTATAGGTACATATAAAATCTCCAAATCTTAAAACATCTGGCAACCTGGGTTAATTTTATCTTTGCATTCATATCTAGTAGAAAACCTGTAACTTATCAGTCAGTTTAAAACAAACCTCCTGAAGAAGTGATCATAATTTTTATTTTTCTGCAGTTCTGGAAATGCATATTGACTGCACAAACCCACTATTACTGCAAAGCTTTAATCTCATTCGTATATTCTGATTATTCTCCAACGCTGAACATGCCTCCAGCAAAGCAGAGCTCAGCTTATTAGCACAGATTTTTAATCATTTCTCCCTCCCTTTTCTCCCTCATTTTATTTTTTTTTTTATGTTATCCTTTTTCAAGTGCTTTCTTTTTCGGTTAGCCATTAAATTTAAGATGATCCAGTACATAAAAACCTGAATTATATCAGCTGGCAATAAATACATTTAACTTAAAGATTTATTTCTTTACTAGCCATGTGTTCTTCCTCAGTCATGCTCCAAGGTCTGTTGTAATACATCTGGCTAAACAATCTTGGTTTATTTTTCTGTACAAATATGGATTCCTGCTGACAGCAAAATTTTATTGCAGAGGTATTGGAAAGTAATATCTGTTCACTCTAACAAGCTCTCCTGAATCCATGCTATCAACCAGAAACCTGTTGTGGGCCATTTGTTTTGTCTTTTTTTCCCCCTCTCTCTCTCTCTCCTTTAAACAAGTGTAATTGCAGCTGGAGCAAAAAGGCATCCTTGAAGGACAGATCTGGAATGGTCATCCCTCAAAAGTGTTAGGCAGTGCTCAGACGCCATCAGTCAGTGCCCCTCAATTCCCTCTTGGATGAGAGGGCTGCCTGTCTCGCATTCCAAATGCATTTTGACAGCCAGGTTTTCTTGCAGGTCTCTGAAAAGAGAATATTTCCTGACCCAATACACCGGCTCCCATTAACAAAAAAACCTCACCCAAAACAACACATGTGAGCAAGGAATTCTTCACTAAGATAACTCATCTTCAGCTCTGGAAACAGGGCTGCATCTTTTGAACAGGGAGCTGCGTACAACTCCCTTGAAGTAAGCACCCACTCTCACAAAGTCACTGGTCCAAATCCTTACTTTTCCACATTGGCTTTTACGAGAGAGTGATTCATATTCCTCACTGAGCATAAATGAAATGGAAGAATACAAATTTAGCTGCTCTGAACTGCCACTACAGTTAGAGCAAGAAAGCCAGGGACATTCACACGCTGACTAACATAATTGTGATGTTACATAAAAGAGCAAAGACAGCAGCAGAGACATCTAATTTAATACAGTGTTGGAAAGGAGAATTTTATGCTATAAGCAATTGGTGGGGTTTTTTGCCATAGCTGCTTAACTTTCCCTCACATTGACAAGATAAATTTGCACCAAGATTGTTTAAAGGGACAATCTTTGCCCTTAATAATAACTTGTATTTGAGTTAGGTTTTTTTTTCAAAAAAGAGATAAACGTAGAAAAAGTTACTTTCAGAAAAATAAGACCATAACATTTTCCTCTTTACAGCTCCCGATGTATATAAACAAAAGAAACAGAGAAACTGCTGTCATCAACAAGGCTGGAAAGCAAACAAAATTTAAACATGTGTAAACATTTCCAGTATGAAGGCTACATATGTTGCTTTGAATCACTCCAAGCTCTCCTTTCTCTGTTCTCAATTTTTAGGTTACTCCTATTAACTTTTTTCATATGAACAGTTTTCCACTTGAGATAGTGATAGGCTCCATATTTCTGCTAAAAAAGAAGATGCCTGTGAGCATGTAAAGGGTGGTCAGGGAGAAATCTAAGAAGGTTCAAATAATTTTTTAGACTTTTAAATTTTTCTCATTGGTATTATTTTAAGCCTGCAAGACAAATCTGATTCTCTGTATTACTATTCCTCCTAGAACTCCTCTGTCCCATTGGCAAGGCTGATTGGAATATCATTACATTTCAACTGCTAGGACTTGGATTTTTCCTACACTGTTCTTTTTTTGGCACATTGAAATATTTTTATTCCCCTTGTATCTTTTAAATATATCAGATTACTACAATAAACAATAGCTGACCTTTATAGACATGCTGACACAGACCCATAAATCTTGTTTGGCCACTTACTTCCAAATGATTGTAATAAAATGGGATGAATTAACTGCTTTTTTAGCTTGTAAGTTGTTCCAAAATGGCCTGAATCTCCATGCACTGTCCAACACCTGCTGTAACCGAACTCATCATTGTCGAGGCCTTCTGGTCACCATCTGAATGCAAATCAAATAGCCACAGCTGGCAGAACAAGCTGCAGGTGTTAGGCTTGGTTGCCACAGCTGGAGCAGTTCTGGCCCTGCATGATTAGCAGCACTTCAGCTCACCACTTCTTCTCTTCCTTGATACCATCTCTCTTTGCTCGGCATCTCTCCTTGGTGTTCTTACTTGGGTGTCCTCAACACTTTTAATCTTTTACCCAGGAGAGGTTCAGAAACACATGTCAGAGGATGTTCCAGCAGTTGGGAGCTTCTCAGATATTTTGGTCAGAGATGATTTATTCAAATTCAGATTCAAAAAGCTCAGCAATCCGTCTATTCTGCAAACAGATGCAGCAGTGCCTGAGGACGTGTTGTACAGTAATGATTTAAGGCGTGTGTACGTACTCACGCAACGCACAAGTTCGTCCGTCACAGAGCTCACTTTCTTCCAAGCAACAAAGCTGTGCCAAGTTTATCATGACAACTCAAGAGTCAGGGAGGAAAACAGGAAGCTCTAAAGAATGAATTACCATCTGTCAAGTGGCTGTGTACCTTGCTTTAAAAATTATTGTAGCATAACTGATACGCATCTTCGCGTGTCTAGACACAGAGTCTCTTTTTCCTCAGTTACTGTATTGATCAGGCAGACTATGAAAGCAAATTTTCAGATGTTCTTTGTATGCAGGTATCATTTTGAATGCATGCTCTGAGTGTCTTCAGAATAACAATAAAATTCAGAATAACATTTATAAATTAATAATGTTAGTAATTATTATTAACATTCTTATTAATTGCTATAAATGATAACGTTTATAAATTATAAATGTCTTTATAATTTCATAACAAAATTTTCCTTTTATGTATACGGTCTTTATAGCAAGGATAAGAATTAATTATGAGTCATATCCTATTTATTAATTTTTATGTCAGGAAAGATGATGAAACCGGAGCAACACTGATGGATTTCTCAAAGCTTGCAGAAACATCAGTCATGTACAGTCCACGACCTGGAGTAAAGTAGGAAAACAGTAAAACATGAACAGAAATCCTCTTTGAAGTTGACCTGTAAAATATGAGTTCTGAATGGCTTTCAGTTTAATTCCTATCTATCTGTTCTCATATGGGCAGCTGTCCTCCACATGGGAAGCTTTGTCTCCAGGTTCTGCTGGGACTGTTTCCAATACATTGTATGCACAGAATTGCAGCAGTATTTCAGTCAGGAAAACGTTTATGAGCACATTTGAAGTAAAAGTGAAAGCAAGATAAATTTTTGATCTGAGGAATAATCAGTATGCCAAGAAAAAATGGCTCTGTTCGTATCTGAAACTACAAGGAATTTCGCCAACGATTAACATGAAAAGTTACATGTATTGCAAATTCAAGTTATTTTATCAGAAGATACGATAAAGGCAAAATGATTCACATGTCACCCTGACTTGTGTGTCATGATCATTCTTTATACCTGGAAAAACAAACTATCTCCATTTCAGGAGTCTAAAATTTCAGGAGCAATGTCACCTAACATCCTCATCTCCATTTATGAGATTTGCTTAGAACTCTCATAATGAGCTTCTAATTTACATCAACTTGAAAGAGCTAAAATGCCAAAAATCTCGTTTAATGGACATTTGAGCCTGGGCAAACCTGGAGGGCAAATATGCAAGTGTCAAAACAATCCAACTAAACCCAGGACGCCTCTTGGAGGTTGGCCAACAAGGATTACACCTTTGGCCATTTCCTTTTGTGCTGCTTTGCTCTCTACTCAAAGGCAGCAGAACACTAAACAGCAACTTTGGGCAGATTCAGAATGCCGGTGGATAAAGTAGCCCCATAGTCAAGGAATCTACCTCTAACCCAGCATCTATTTATCAATACAAATAACCTACATTTTAAAGTTGAAGCTATCTCATTAGACAAGCCTAGAATGGATCTGATCTGCCATAATACACTTTGAGCAGCCACTCACTAACACAGAAGGTGTTTAAGGCACTGGGATCATAGATCTTATCAACTGATCTGGATCTACCTGTAAGAGAAAGGAAAATTTCCTAAACATTCCTGCAAATACAGCTTCAAAACCAAGCTCATAAATCTGTCCTGCATGAATACTAGCTCATAGCACCAGGACAGGGAGCAATGAATTATTTTAAGCTGAATCCTAAGTGTTGTTGACTAAATATGAACTCCTAAAGGGACTCTAAAAACTGGCAAGTTAATTTTAAGTTGCTTAAGAGATGCTGAGTTTCAGATACCAAAATAAAACTGCCTGAAGTTTCTTGCTGATGCTGTACATATTCCAGATTATGACCAAAAAAAGGCCTCACCCTTATCTAGCAGATTTATTAAATCAAACATCAATCTATGCTCTAGGAAAACATTTGCATCTTTGTGTGTTTCAGCACAGGCAGAGAATTCCATCACCCCCAAACACCTCCAATCTGCAAATGTGTCTGTGAATTAATTCAAGACATATGGAAAAAAAAAGTGTTTGTTTTTGAAGAGCAGAATGTCTGTACAGAATGCAACAGACTCTGTGACAGCAGAAGTTTCTCTAATGGTGAAATGCCAGGCAAAAGGATGTACTTCATCCCAGCACACAGCTGGAATAGCACATAGTGCCCATTCCATCCCAAAAGAAGTATCCTTATTGTCCGAAGGTCCAGGATCTTCTGAGGAGCAGCTCTTCCTATTCCTTCCATCATCTCACATCTTTCATGATTTCTTTGCATCTTTTCAATGCAAATCTACTTACAAGACTCAAGGCTTGCAGCCCTAGTGGAGGCTAATTGCCTGCCTTCCAAATTGGAGCAGAAAAACACTCAAATACTTTCAAAAATACCAAGTGCTTCACGAGGAAAAATGCACATGAAAAATAATTTGCAACATGTCTGCTCTCAGCATCCTCCTTCTAACTTTTCTCTTTAATCTGATAGCAACAAGAGACTGACTCTGAAGAACTAAAAAGAAAAAAAGAAACCTGGTGCTACTTGAAAGTCATAGTTGTTTGAAACATCCACTTTTCGTAGATGGCGAGGAGCAGATATTAATAATTTTACGACATCATTAACACCTGATATTAAATTTGACTTGAGTGACTAAATCAGTGCTCTTTAAAATCAGGGTCATGACTTGGTCTAGTAGCACTGGCACACACATCCCTCATTTCACGGCAGTGAGTCATCCCCTCTTGCTCAGTGAGGCTGTGTCCATAAAGAGCACTGCAGCAGGACATTAGGGACACCCAAGATCATTCCAAGCACAGGATGTACATCTGGATTGCAAAAGCACTGCTGCAGGGTTAGGAAAGTATCACACTTTGCTGGTCTGTTTCCAGGTCTAAAATCAGGGTACTGAACGCTGCAGCAGGGATCCGGTGCGGCTTGCTGGACTCTACACTAAGGCATTTAAATAGAAAATAATAAATCTGTTGTTCAAAACCTCATGAAAAGGCCTTGTCTGCAGTGGAAAACTACAACATGCTAGAATATGGCTTCAGGAATACCAGGAATTTGGAGAGATTTAAATGCATCATATCAAGTTTTGCTAAATTTAGCAGTAGTCAGTCACGGTTAATTCAAGGTTTGGTTTTTGCTAACACTGAGCATAATCTCTTTGAAAAGATTGGATTTTTTTTTTCCCAAAGAAAGGAGCTTACAAGTAACAAGTAATGGCTAATCCAAAATAGGTTCCTAGCAAAAATAAATGAGGAGTTGTGCTACTATCGGTCACTAGGTCAAAACACACTGTAGTCTTGCCTGTAGTGTTTACCTGGACCTAAAACTAAAATTCCAGCCTTTACTAAGATTTTTATTGTGTTATTTACTACATTATGTAGTGCCTATAAAAGCTTTTTTCCTCCCTCCTGCTGTGAATTTGCTCTGTGCAGCCACATCCAATACTGCCTTCATTTCTTGACCCCACAATGTGATTTTTGCTAAAGGGCCAGGATCAGGCAGGTCACGCACACTCTGCCAGCCCCTGCAGCTCTCCCCTGAACACAGGAAGGGAAGCCTGTGCAAAGGCAGGTAATTACAAAGCTAGATAAAGCTCTGTGTGGGATTGTGCACTCCTGGGACTGTCCATTCCTTACCATCCACAAGGCACAGCAGCTGGCTAAAAGAATGATTCCAAGTAAGAGAGAATTACCAAGCTAACAAACCAAAAAGAACTTTGAAGTTTTAGACCCGTTTAGTCATTCTGCTTGTAAGACCTTCTGTAGATACACCACCTATACTGTCAGCTTTAGGGATATCTCATGTCCAGCCTTCCAGAGCATGACAGTGTGCAGTGCTTTATATGTAGATTCCATAGCAGTGAAAATCAGGACAAAAGCCACTATTCAGACTTCCAACAGAAGCCAGACAAATGTAATTATAAATGGAATTAGGAAGAGTTATCTCCTTCTACCCAGCTATTCTAGGATTTTTTGGGGGGGCAAAAATGGTAAGGAAGATAACAAGCATGCTGAGAATCTGTGTTAGGCATTTCTACACATCTTCCACTCTGCACTCTACTTTTTTTAAAAGGTTTTCTTTCAATACTGCCTGTCTGAAAGAACAATTTTTTTCTATCTTCCTTTTAAAAAACAACAGTGTGTAGTTAGGTCCTAAAGGGTTAGAAAAGTCAAATCAGAAATTATAGAGAAATGAAATTATTTACTGTGAAATGAAATAATTTAGTAATTAGATGGCTGAGGTTTCTCCTTGTTGCCGAACCGCACACATGGGATGATCCCAAATGAACAGCCTATATTTTCAAACATCACACAAAGGGATTTTCCAGCAGGGCTACAAAAAGATTGGGAAAAATCACTTTGCAAGTCAGTTCACTTTATTTTTAAAAGCTCACCAAGGTCACAAGCCCAAGGAAAGCTTAATTAAAGTCGATGGAAGATGCAGAAGCGAGGCAGAAAGAATAAGATGGCAAGAAAAATCATTTTTTAAAACATATTAGATTATGTGAAGCCGGAGAGGCTTGACACCATCGATTTCAGAAATGGGTTAAAGATAAGGAACCAAGTATTGTAGGAATTACAATGAGGCAAAGCGGGCTGGGAATGTCTGCTGCACACATCCACTTTCTAATTCCAAAGGATACAATGAAGGCTAAGACTTAAGGGTGTCTAAACCCAGTAGGCTTTCATTAGGAGCCACATACTTAACTCACAGGTCAACAATGAGGAGAAAAAAGCCCAGACCAGTGGTGCTCCTGGGCAAACATTTTATTCTTTCCTCTCTTTAGTTGCTAGTGAACCCCATAATATTTTGCCCCATACATCTTTGATTTACACACCCCACTCTGCCCACCACCATTAGTCCTGGAAAAGGTGTGACCAGATTTCCTGCTCAAGATGACAAACAGTTTTCCATCAAGCTGAGAAGCTGTCTCGGAAAAGAACAGAACAAAAAAAAACCCACAAGCTCAACTAGCACTTACTATGCATAAAATTACTGGCAACACTTCATGATACTTTCATAAAGCTTCTCCTCCTCATCATTGTTTAACAACCAAGAAAACTCTCCACAGATGGACTTATGTTTAAAGCAGTCTTTTATACAACTGCATCTTAAACTGACTTGAATGACATAAGGTCAATGCTTGAAGGTGCAATCCCTGTCAACAGAGCAATTTTCATTACCTGGGTGAAGAGTTTGCATCTTAACCTCTAAGACACCTGACTCCTCTCAGCACTTGTGAGCTCTGGTGCTCTCTGCTGCAGTCAGCAGCACCTCAGAGGGGCAAAATGAGGGATGGAAGCTCCTTACATGCTGGGTGCCAGCTGTAGTTAGCAAGGCCTATTAAAAACTTTGGAAACAGCACAAGGAAAAGCTTTCTGAAGGTTTGTGCAGAAACACTGAGGTGTCTGGGACATGCTAGTGAACTTAATTGGTATGGGGCATTTCTAGAATTAAGATGGGGAAGGGTCCTCATCCAAGGAACTCCCCCAAAATCTCCCAGGAAGTTTTCAGATGAAAGATGGATAGGATTATTCCCTTGCTTTTTAAATAGAAAACAACTGATTGCTGTTTTTGGCAAACCATTTGAAAATATAGTTCAGTGTTTTATAATGCAGAGCTAGAGACTCTTGGGGAAGCAGAAAAGCTGTCTGATTCTAATATGTTAAAAGCTTTTTAGCTTGAGGCAGTGCTGGCTAAGGGAATATTAGATTTGTAATCAATTTTACTCGCCCTTCTGTTGTTTTCCAGATGTGTTTATTGATTATTAGTTTCAAACAGTAATACTTAGTCTGAATAAAATATAAGTAGTTAAGAATCACACAAACACTTAATTATTAAATAAAAATTAATAAGTAAAAGGGCTCTATGAACACCAGCATCTACTACACCTTTTCTTAGCGTGTTGCTTCCCTTCTGGAGAACGTGACACTTGCTCAATAGTCAAATGAAAAAGAGAATGAATAAATTACATCCAGCTCTGAATTCTGGAGGACTCTGAAGTTACCTGATTACTCTTAGAATTACCTATCTGATTTCTAGCCAAGGACAGAGTTTAACCAAATACCAGTACTGGAATAGGTTCAATACTACTACATTTATGAAACCCATTTTCACTGTTAGTTTGACCACACTCCTCTTGCTCACCACCAAAGTGTTGCCCTTGCTGCTGAAGGAAACCATTACACCTCAGGTAGCACGTGAACGAGACATCTGCAGCTGCCACTTGTCGGCACACAGACTATGGAGAGCAAATAAATAAATTAATTGCTCACAAAGATACTTTTATTTTTCTCAATGTGACTGCAGTCTGTAATTATTTGGAGATCTTATGTCAGCAGCATTTAGCCCATGACATGCTTGAAAACTGTGTTGAGAGAATTAATATTGCTGTTTGTTGTAGGTCACCTTGGGATGTATTTCAGCTCTTCCCTTCCTTGACGATACACTTCATTATATTTAAGTACATTCCTGGAAGAGACAGACTGAAGCAAAGGCAATTAAGGGAAGCCAGGTTAATGAATTAAAAGGTTAAGGGGTCTGGGTTTTTCTTTTGAAAAACTATTTCTTTCTGAGCACCTCTAAATATCTCTGGTCAGATGATTTGGATTAGGCTGAGAAAGTTAGCTAAAATCCCTAATGGTCAGACTTGCTCTCACTGCAAGGGTGTGTGGCTGCATAAGCTGGAATTCAGCCCACCTCAAAGGTTTCTGGTTCAGCTGATGTGGGGCTGTGCTGAGGGCATCACAAGAATAATAACTCCTTGCTGAACATTTGGAAGACTGTATTTCAGTGCAGATTTTCTTGGTTCAGAGAAGGATTTCTCTCTTAATATACCTTCCTTATTCACTGGCAGATATCACCTGCACTGAAGTGGCAGAAAACAGCAAGGGCAGGGGGATGTGCAGGAAGAGGGAGGGAATTTCTCGAAACAGCTCCCCCCAGATCTTGTTTAGATATTCAGGAACAAGATTCAAATTGTTATCAGCAGCACGTACTTCTCAGCCCACCAAGGTAGTTCTGATTGGGAAGAAGTGTGTAATGGATGGGGAAGAAATGTGATCATTGTGTCAAAAGAAGACTTTCTGATAGAAAGAAAGAGAAAAAATCCAATGAAGATAGATCAACAATCACCCTGTGCTGAAGAAGAAAGAATTTTTATGTTGGGACTTATAAAGTTCTGTTTGAGACAGAGTTTTCTATAATTATTCTAGAAAGTAAAACATTACAGAATGAGATTACAGAATCTCATTATTGGAGATTTTTAATTGCTCTGTGGAGCACTGAATTTGTATATGGAGATGAGTAGTGGTGGCAACTGGGACAGCAAGGAACAGGGTCATTCAGAATCATAGAACCATTCAGGTTGGAAAAGACCTCTAAGACCACGGAGTCAAGCAATTAATTCATGACTGCCACATCCCCCACTAAACCGTGACCCTAAATGTCACGCCTACCTCCAGGGATGTTGATTCCATCATTTCCCTGGGCAGCCTGCTCCAATGCCTGGCCACTTTTCAGTGAAGAAATTTTTTCTGATATCATGACCTGTTTCTACTTGGAGTGCTGCCCAGGGAAGAGAGAGGGAGCTAGGGAAGAGAGAGAAAAGAGCCCTCTGAGAAATTTAATTGGAAAACCAGAAATCTATTACTTTCACTTTTGCCTGGAATGGATTTGGTATAGTATGAAACTGATTTCAGCTTACAACCTAAAAGTCTATTTCTCAAACTTTTGCACAAATAAGATTTCACTCACATGAATAAAAATATTTGTGAAGAGATGAACATAAAAGTCAATAAAACATGGCCTGGTGTTTCCCTTTCAAAATAATTCCAGATATTTGTGATTTATTTTTCCTATTATTTTAGCCAGCTTTAAGTTGAACCTAAAGCCCAACTTCTACAGCTTTTAGGGGAAAACACAAAGATTTCTCTTCCAGGTAGGCTACAGCAATGCTCTGTCTACTTCACAAAAAGAAAAGGTTTTATCATTTAGTTTTTTGATCTCTGTATTCCCTTACTAGACTCCAAATATTGCACCTTCATTAAAAGACATAATCTTCTAACAGCCACCTTAATTTTGCCTCTGAATATTCAGCTGGCAGAGCGAACAGAAAGCTTCTGCTTTTCATATTTTTCATAGGACAGTACTTAAAATCTCCTATGTCAGACGTAGGTGGTTCTCACAGTACTCCTTAATGTGAAAATTTGCCACTGGGCACTGCCCTTACAACTGTAGCTCTTAACAGCGGTGATTAAGTGAGAGGGAAAAGCCACTTCTACTTTGTCTTTACTTTTCACAGGATAATGGATACAGTGCAATCTTAGTGAAAACCAGAGATGCAAAGAGCGGTTTGATCCCGAAAGTCGTTTCAGTGCTGGAAATGGATGCTTTTTGGAATGATGCCCGGTGAACTGCAACATTCAGAAAGTCAAGAGACCGTCCTATTAAATCTAAAAGGTTGGTTTGGCTGGTATACAATAGATACTAAGCTCAAAGTACAGAAGTCAGATTGACTTACTTGAGACATTTGTCTGCTGGAATGATAGCCCACCTTTCACTCTGCTCTGCTGAACTACCACACTCCTAATCAAATCTTTATGGCCACGGAGGTATATGAGTGACACAAGGCAGGTGTCAAATGTCAGCCCAGGGAACCCAAAGCACATGGCGGAGTTATTATCACTTACTTTTCCCCATTTAGGAGCAAAAGGGGCATATAGTGTTTAGACACTTGACAGGAATATTCTTTTCTTTCCAGGACTGACTTTTATGCTCTGTGACCCAACCCTTTCTCTGGTACGAAGTTTCCTGCTCTGTTATCCACAGTGATTTATAGGGAAGAAGGCAGAATGTGATCCAAATTTTACCATAACCCAAGATATACTTCCATAAAGAGAGGAAAGGAGTTTCTGTGAAATGAGTCACCTATTTTTGAGCATTTGCACAGGACTGAGCCCATTAGCACAAGCCCCATCAAGAATGCTCTTTCACTGCATCCTCCTAACTCTAAAGCTCTCCTCTCCCTAGCCTGCCTATTTCTGCAGAAAAGAAATATTGCACTAGGGACAGGAGCCACATAACAGCTACACTGGCGACAGAAGGCTCAGGCTGCACTGGGAGTGCACTCAAAGGCCATATTAAACAAAAATTATTTGACTTGGTCATCTCCTCTCTTCCATTACAAAGTCATGTAATTCCTTCTCCTTGGCCACCATCTCACAGAGATAATAGTTGCAGAGTCAGGTATTGCCTTTACTTGTAGTCAGCACAGAACGCTGTCATCTGATTTCACAGATATCGGAGGATATCTCCATCCTCATTTTCCTTCAGGCTCAGGTTGAAAATGAGAATGAAACGGAAAGAGGAAATTAGCCCCTCGGTCACAAGTGTGAACATGTGAATGGGATCAGTGCAAAAGGCTTATTTCTGCTCTTCCTCAAAAACAGAAAGAAAAGCAGTGTCAGATTCCTAAAGCTTGTTCTCAATTTTAATGAGCATGAGGGAATAACACTGGAAGGACTTGTATGTTTCAAGCTGCAATACATCAGGCTGTCAAAAACACTGGAATGCCACTTACTCTAATCTTTTTTGATTGCACAGTCAGTACAATTATCTTGTTGCAGCAAATTGGGGAAAAAAGTATTAAGAGTAAATTAGTGTTTAAAAGCTATGAAATCTGCATTGCAGGTTGTCCCATTTCCTAAGCAGAGAAATATTATGAAAGCATTAAATAAGGATGTGAATTTTTAAGAAGCCTCTTTCTTCTTTCCACAGTGCTGCAAATACTTCTGGTGCACAGTCATGGCATAATCTGTAACAGTATCGGTGATAGGAAAAAAAATTAAAACTGGATGAGACCTGTAATTTTAGAGCCAATACATAACAGCAAACAAATCTGATGGAAAATGCCATGAATAGTAATTGCTTGTTTGCAGAAGATATGAAGGTCATGAAAAACACTGGGTGAAATTTAAAAGATGGGAATACATACTGGGAGAAAATAAAAAATTTCAGTTCATGCAGATAACTTTCTCAGTCAGCATAAGATTTTCTTTGCATCTTTAAAATGCTAAGTGTGCTCTACACTAAAAGTAATTAATGGTAAATAATTTGAAAAACCTTTTCTCTTTTCATGTCCCTGCTGCTTATGACACTTCAAAACTGCCAAGATGAATTCGTCTACCTTTACCTCTCACAGAAGTTCAAGAGCCACATGCAGTGCTTGGATACTCCATCACCAAGATTCCCATACCACATCTGAGGTACAAAACCAAAGGGATACGGACAAATGCAGAAACAAATAAGACTCTATTTGATGTAGTCATAAATATTAAGAGGAAAGTAAGAAGAAAATATTAGAAAAACAGGCTGAGATGACATATTTGAAACTTTTCCTAAAATTAGTCAACTGTGAAAAAATAAATAAGCTGTCTTCTGTCAATGATGGAACATTATTTTGGAAACTGTGAGGTGTGGTTGTCTGTCTGAAGTCCTAAATATAGTTAAGTTCACAGTTTCGCAATTTGGTTCTTAGGGAGTGTTGCAATATGTAAAGATTAGTACAGTCTAAAATGGTAGTTCACTCATAATATTTAATTATGCAAAGGTAATAGAAGAATAGAATAAATTCAGTTGTCCAGCATTTATATCTCAGATAATTTTTGGAGTTTGTTTTCATATTGCTCCTGAAGGACTTTGTAGTGAGCAATGGAGTCTGATCTGATAATGATTCCCTGTGGCTGGAATAGATGAAACTTCTGCTGTGACTCAGTTAATACCTCTAAACATATCAGTCTTCACTGCTGCTTTGCTTTAGAGTCTGGTTCTACTTTTAGTCAGTCCAGTGGACTTCCAGAGAATCCACATTAACTGATCCCTTAGTAAAAACTCACCTTCTGATTGTGCTTTTTCAGCTGCCGCATAGATGAAGGTTTTAGGATTATCTTTTTATCTTGATTCCACTTGCTGGTTCCCAGCTAGACAGGCAAGTTTATGTAGATAAGTTATGCACAGAGAGGCACTTCTGTACTGTGGTAATGGGAGCCATAAAAGACTTAAACCCATTTGCTTCTGTAATTAAATCATCCGTCTCAGGAGAATCAAGGAAAAGCTGCAAATGGAGACTTTCCAAATTAAGAAAAATTAGGCGGTAAATAAATGTTTAAAACCCACCCAGGTTAAATGAGTTTTCCTTTAATAGACTGAATTTCTTGCTCTTAAAAAGAAAACCAACAAAAAATTATCTGACCACCACAACAAACAACAAATTGAAAGCAGAAGTTACTGCCTCAGTAACAGTCTATTCTGTCTGACTTAGAAAATGAAGTTCAGACATTTAAAAACTGATTTGAATGGATTCTTTAAATTATTATTGATCAGTTGTCTTTCACCTTATGAAAGCCCACCAACAGATGAATGATAGTTGGCCATTTCATCATTATAGTGGTTGGTGCATAACTCACACGAGCAGAAAATTTAGCAAGTCTTTGTTGTGGTTCCTGTGCTTCTGAAGAAGACTGAAAGGGCTTTTGTTAATTCACTCTGGTAACCTCTTGTACCTGGAAATATAATTTCTATTTAGATAAGGCTTCTTTTTTTTATATATAAGTGCAATCACACCACTGTGCAGATTTGGGAAGACCGTTGGTTATACTGGTGAGCCCTGCACAAGGGGCTGCTTCCAGGATCAATGTTTAATCGATTTTATAGACACAAGCAACAAAGCCCTTGAAAACCAAATTCATACAGAAGTGGCTAAGCCTTTTCTCTCCATCCCTCTAGCTCCAGCATTCAATTCCAACTAAGAAAGATCACATTCTCCACAAAGTATTTTTTCCCCACACTTTTTTTGGTGATTAGCTATAGAATGCAGTAAAGTGCCTGCTGTACCACATTAAGAAGGATGCTAAGCGGTTTACAAACCTCAGTAATTAATGACTATTTTTATCACAGAGAATATAGACTACTTTCTTATATCTATCTGAAACTCAATATAAGCCTCTATAAGCCTCCAGGCTGCATAATTGGTGCAATAGAGTTGAAAATGAGATGGAGGATATAATACAGCTCAAGTAATCCTGCCTTTAGCTGAAATGGAACAGTGGAGGCTCTGAGCATCCAGAATGTTGTTTCCACTAAGATTTAAAGCCAGCCAGCTGTCGGCTGCTGCGGTGAAAATTGTAGTGTTATTTACTTTCTTTAGTATCCTCCAAATATTTAAAGTGACACAACCGTATTTATGGGCATTTTTTTATCTTTACCAACTTAAGCAATGTATGCGATCACATTTTTTCTTGTTAGGGACCAAATGGGTGCATATCCTTCATAAAAGTTTCAATTCAAGCACTCTGGAAATTACCTCAGGTCACAACATCCTGGGAACGATGCAATTGGTTTTGCCTTCTCTATGCAGGAGCTGTGAGAAATAAAATCTTTTAAAAATCATAATGGGTTTATAAAGGGCTCAGAGAACAGGATGGAACATTGAAAAGGTTTATACAGTGGTGACATTTTAAGATTGAAAAGGAGTGCTTGTTGTACAGAGACCTGATGAAATCTGTCAGGTTGGGATTTACTGTTTAGCTCACTTACCTCAGATGTAAAACTGAAAAAAAGTTTAAAAAGTAAAATAAAAACCACACCAATCTCACCTTTTCTTTTCTTTACAGTTTGCATTGCAGAGAAGATTTGGATGAACTGATGAAAATAATGACAAAATCTTTAGTATACTCTCTTTTAATTTGTTATGTACCATTATTATTAGTAAATGATAAACACAGTATATTGTATCTCCTTTTCCTGTCAGAGCACTGGGAAAATTCCCCAGTGTTCTGGCTGAAGTACAGTCAGTCAGATGAGGGTTTGAGTTTTATTTTTCTCTCTAGGGAAATCTTGGTTATTTTAAAGTTGTAACAGTCTATAACCTATGGTTTGGGGTAAGGATTATCTCTGTTTTTAATTGTGTGCAAGGAGCCTAGCAGAGTAGAGCCCAGGGGCACTGCTGTAAAACAATCATTAAATAACATTAAGCCTGTGGCAAGGGAGAAGGAATCAGTGTAATCATTGCACATCTCTCCCCCCAGATTCACCCTCAGCCTAGAGCCTAGTTCTTGGTCTGCTGGAAATGCCATCTTTTGATTACGACAGAAGAATCCCATTAACGTTCCTGCCATTGCCACAGTCCTGCTGTGTGCGTCCTTGCGACAGATTCCTCGCCCCGTTCTGCTTCATCATCTGCATGGCTAAAATGAGAACACTGATTTTCTGTCTCGGGGACACGCCGTGGATTTTGACACTGCTGGACTGAAAATGATGTGGAACCGCAGAACATTGTCATTACTGTTTAATAATGGTGAACGACACTCGGGCGCTTCTTGAGCCTCACAAGTCCTGCTCAGAAAGTGCACCCACCTCTCAGAAGGGGAGGCAACCTGTGCTTCATCCAAGTGGGCTGTGTGAATCACCTCTCCTGTGGGAACTCCTCTCGTGCTACAAACCATCATCCACGATCACTCACCCCACTGAACCTCCGTCCCTGGATAAACACCGTGGGACTGTGACCACACACTGCAGGGAGGAGAAGCTTGAAGGGCTGGTGGTAATCTGTCATCTCCCTGCAAGAGAACATACACATCTCCCAGTGCTTTTACCCCAGAGACCCTGAAATTCTGTATTCTGTGGTTTTGGCCTAGGCAAAACATTACTCATCTCATCAAGAGGTAAGGACTTAGTTTCAAAGCTGCAAAGATGAGGCATCCTGACTTTTGTGGATGGACAGAAGGTATCTGAATGTGCTTCCCCTCATGACACAGCTTGGACCTCGGAAGGAAATCTATGCCCTGTATTCATCTCTTCTGTGTACTGCATCTTTTATGTATTATGTTGCCTCTATGGATTACTCTGCCAAAGAGTTGCTAGGTATTATGCAAAGAAATAATCTAGAATGCTATGCTAAAAACTGGTTTATCACACTTAGATTCAGGCGCTGTGATCATATATGTTTTGGTATTCACTGTGGAGAAATGCTTCTCCATTTTTATGTTAAATTTTTACAGTTTTAACAGTATCAGATTTGAACTGGTTTCTTCCAAACCAGGGTGAACTAGGAGGACGGGGGAAATACCGTAGACTGAAGACGTGAACCTCACGTTATTTTTTTTTGTTCTCAAAGCCCCTTTGACCATATGAGCGTTCACTCCAGGAATTTAAGACCACTCATTCTGAGAGGTAACACTACTATTAATTAAGAGACAGGCTTATGAGCCACAGAATGTTTTGATGATGTTTCTGGAGTTATACATGACCAAGGCAACAGTGGTTTAGTTGAATGGAATGCAGTATTGCCACAGAAAACCTTCAATTAAAAAAAAAAGAAGTGCAGAAGCAGGACTGAACATTCATCCTCTAATAAAAAAGTAACAGAGCTGTCCTGATGAGGACCATGTTCTCTATTCATGTCTTGAAATAGCTAATCAAAATTTTGATTTTACTATTCTGATCTCCTCTATTTTGTTCTACAGGCCTTCATATGTTTCAAATTTGCATATTCAAATACACTCCTTATCTTTCTACTACCATCTCTTTCTCTGGACTTCTCATCAACATTATCTTCCTGGTATCAAACAATCCATTTTTCTATTTCCTTCTCAGTATTTTCCCTTTAGTTCCTCACCATATTGACCTATTTCCAGGAACAGTTTCTTGTATCATCAGAAGTTGAATCCAGCAGTGTACACATTACAATCAAGTTCTGAAAGGCAATCTACAAGGGAAAGAGACACAAAAAACTTTACCTGTTACACTCTCCCTCCCCTGAAACAATACCTCAAGAGAACTATACTGCTGTCTGGATATGTACACACACAGCTACTGCCTTTTAGCATGTCCTACACCTGTAACTGGAGTGCTGGGTGGCACACAGAGACATTGCCTGAAGTTAAATTGACTCCTGTTGCAGGACAAAAGTTCTGTTAAGAACACTTTTAAAAGTTTGCTTTATAGAATTTAACCTTGCAGATAAAGGCAGAATAGTTCCTGAGCCTCAGTAATGCAGAATCATGTACTAAGTCATCTATTTCTTAATGTTAGAGGAGCATTAGTGTTGGAAATTGTGGTGCCTGCCCACAAGATAACATGTACCTGCAAATTTTGAAGCAGGCTGTATTTGACACATAAGAGTGGAGCTAGGGAAAAAAAAAGTTATCTGCAATTGGGACATAATTATGGGAGGATAGTCATGATATGTTATATAATATATCAATAAAGGCATAGAATTGTTATCTGCTGAGCCTGTGGGTGCATAAGATGCCATACAAACCGTACAGGAGTGGCAGCCCAGGCAGAGTGTGAATAATCTGGCCAAGGTAGCTGTGAGAAGCTGATTCAAGGGGCTAAAAATGTGGGAGGATAATTGAAACAATGAATTTGTTTTCCAGCAAGATTATCAGGCCCAGACTGGTGCATTCAGTCTCCTGGGATCCCATAAATTTCCTCTGTCATGCCGAAGGACAACGAGCTCTCAGACACGCCATGCGGAAGCCCAGGAGGAGCACTGACATCTCATCAGCTTGACCTTGATGTGTCCAGAGTACAAAACCTAATCTGTGGGAATGGCAGCCTGGGTCTGCCTAACCTGGCCATCTCCTGCTGCCACGTGCACTGCTCTGTGGCAGCAAAGGCAGGGGTCTGACAGCTCTGCTGCCCCTCCCCTGGGAACCAGTGGTGCCACTCACGGCAGGGACAACACAGAACCCGGCAGGGAGCTAACGAGCACTGCCAAGGAGGTAGGGAACCTTTACTTCAGTGAGACTGCACCCTCAGCCTCAGGAAGAATGCTGAGATGTTTCTGCTGTCTCCTATGTAAGTTATTTACCTATTTTTGCAAGCCTAGCACCACATTTATGTGTATATATTTAAATAAAGGGATGTGGTGCACCTGTGGGGTTGCATCTGCACAGGAGATTGGATGCGACCATGGCCGGGGACGGAAGAGCTGGAGCCAGCAGGAACAGCCATTGGCACTTGGATCCTGCTGCTAAGGAAACTTTCCTGTGTGACCATTCACAAGACCCTTTGGCAGCCACACTCCCAATGTCACAGACTGTCACTGCTGGGACCACGGCCCCCTCACAGGGGTGGCCCCAGTGACCCCACAGATCCCTGCCTGAGAGATCCCGGCACACCCACTCACAGTCAGACCAGGTTTTCTCTCCGGCTCAGTCCCAGGTTTCCCAAAGCAGAGTCACAAATGCCTCATTCCATGAAGCCATTTATCCACAGGGCAGTGACACAGAAACAGCCTGAGCTGGTGCCTCCACGGAGGGACCCTGAGCAAAGGACCCCCTGGGCTTTTATCCCCTCACAGGCCAAGCACGCCAAAGTCCCGCTCTTCCCCCTGAGGCATCGAGCCCTGGGCTCCTGCTGTGCCTCTCAGTGTCCCTCACCCGGCTGGGCCACAGCTCCCTGGGCCCTTGGTTGTGCAAAGGGTGGGAAGTGGCCTCTTGCCTCAGGCTCCTGCCCGGAGGTGAACCTGCAGCTCCATCTGCAGCTGCACTCCAAGCTCCCTGCACTGAATGTGCTCCTCAACACCGCCACTGCAGTACCACCCCTGGGCCATCCCTACAGCCCACCACATTGCTGTGGAAAGATATCCCAGACAACCTGGCTCAGCTCTGACCCTGCTCAGTGCATCACACGGCAACAGGACCCTGCACTTACCTTCAACAATTCAGGCACCAAGGTGCTATCTTGATTTTTGTGGTTTTCCTCAAGAAGAGCATTTCTGCGCAGCCTGAACTGGACACAGCCACTTCTGCTTTGGAGTCTGGGGTTTCAGGCAGAGGGAGACAGAGCTTTGATCAGGGAGGGGGATGAGTTGAGAAGCAGGTAATGAGTGATCCTCTCATGACAGAAGAGCGCTGAGCTCCCCTTTCCTCTCCCAGCAAGTGCCATGAGGAACCTGGTCACACTCAGCGAGGCTGCTGAGCAGCAGGCCTAGATACAGTCTGCACGCTGACAGGAAAAAAGTAAGCTGAAAAAGTAAACAACCAGTATTTATTTGTGTAATTAAAGGAGACTAAAACATGATAGAAATATCTAATCACCACAAGAAATCCCGTAACCAATTTCCAACATGATTAAACTCGCATTGTTGCAAAATAAAGCAATCTAATCAACAGCCTGTGTTCTAATTACGTCTACCTGATCTCAAAATATTTCTGAGCTTGTTTATATCCCCAAGCCCTTTTATCTTGACGTACTGTAAAATCATTTCTAAAATGAATCAGGTAATGTGTTTTTCTTTCCACGGCAGGTAGAGCAATGTGAGCGCAGGGAGGTTCAGAGACCACTGCCATGAAGTGATGATTGAAAATCTCAGGCAAGTGGGGGGAGCAATGGAAAGGGAAATGACAGTGCTCAAGGGGAAGAAATAGGCCTGCTCCTGGAAAAGGAAGGAAAACTCACTGTATACAAATGAGGACATAACAGACTAACTGGGAGAGAAGAAACCATACAGTGCAGAAGAAGAAGGTAGAGCAGAGAGATGAAGGCAGGGCAATCAGAGGCACCTAGAAGTAGGATGGAGGTAGTGGAGAGAATTCAAGACTCCCTTAAATTACCATTAACTAAGTTGCAAAAATTCACATTTCTTTCTCACATTGTGCTGTTTTATTCATTTAAGCATTTCCTCGAACCTGATCTTTACTCTCGTAGCTGTAGGAGCTCAGACAGTTAATGATGGTTGGTCAGGGAGGAGATGGGTGGATAAGAGGTGGTATATGCAAATAGCTGATCAGTTAATTTTGTAAGACACAGACTAAGTTACCTCCAAAAGAGAAGGAAGGACAGGGGCTTTGGAGAGTGGAAAAACTGTGTCTTCCTGTTTTGCTGTGCAGCAAAGTGCATTACGAGGTTTACATCGTCATATTGGCTTCTGGATGCCACAGCAACGTGTAAGTAAACAAACATGGCATGGCACTGGGCAAAGGCAACGTGATTCAAATTAGAAAGACTAGAAATTGGAGACTTAATACTTTTACCAGTGGGCTAAACACATAAATGATGAAGAGGGAAAAAGAAATGCAGAACTTCAAAGTTTTATTTTCTATTATACATTCTTACACAACCCAAACTACTTTAAAAAACTACTTTCCCACACACATACGTATTTTACTTCCAGTGTTATGATTTAAATCAAGTTTGCCTCCTGGAGTGCTGAAAATCAAAAGGACCTGTAGCACACAGGCAGAGTCCCAATTAGAAAGACTCCAGACAAAACACTGCACAGTGCTGCCTCTCATTTCTCAGACAACAGGAACTTACCTCAGGTAAGAAAAAGGTAAGTTACTCTCAATCAATGTGACAACAGCAAGACTATTTGGACAGGGGAAAAGACAGAGGAGGTTACTTTCAACTGAAAAATAAGCAATATTCAGCACTTAGAGTGGAGGCAAACATTACCACATTTTTTTAACATACATGAAGATTTCAGATGTTTTGTATGAAACACTAGCTCCCCTGGTTTCCTGTTTCTTTGAGCAAGCAGAAGGATACAATAATTCAGAAGAATAATGCAGAAGATACAATAATTCCTTGCTAAACATCCATGGAATAAAATTCTCTGCATGAAAGCTTTTTACTCCTCATCTATTTAATTTTAGATCCCTGAGATTTAATGCTTTTCCCATTGTTAGTCACTATTAATGACAAAAACTCTCTTTTATTGAGATCAGTGTCTGAGAGAGTGATCTCTCCTCACTGAGAAACAGCAGGGTTCTGAAATTTTGGCAGGCTTCCTCTAAAGCACATCGAGGCCCTTCAGTGCAAATAGGTATTCAAAGAGGCAGCAGCTGGAAAACTGAAGAGAGGAAAAAAAATGTTATTTTGACAATGACCTCCATTTCTAAATTAAAAAAAGAAAAGAAAAGAGGAAGAAATAGAATCCAAACAACAGCTCCATGAGCTGTTACCAGGAAATGTCATGGATGCAGCCTCAGAGCTAGAGGAGAGGAAAAGCTTGGCTCAGATCTTCACATTTGCTTTGTACAAGGCAGGACCATGCAGCAAGGTTAAAACAACTTTTTGTGTGGACTAATTGGCTTTGTTTAGAACCCACTGTGACACACACATCCCACAGGAGATTTTTCCCAGGCTCTAAAGGGCCTTGGGTGCTTGATCCGAGGGCAAAGCCAGGAAGGGCTTGGAGAACCATTTGTTATAGGAGAATGCCAGCAGATCAGGCTAAGGTATTCTCCTCAACAAGTAAGAGGCAGAAGGAAAATGAGAGCAAAACAAGAAATGGAACAAAACAAAATTGCCTGGGTTAAAAAATAAGCAAGCCACAGCTTTAGAAGAAGGCTAGCAATTCCCAGGAGTCCTTACAAAACCTGCAGCACAGGTCTGGTTTTTTTTCATTCAAGTATACTCGAACCTACAATATAACACAGAGATGTTCAGACCACCTTTGCACTGGGGCAAGCCTGATTACAGGCAAAAACCTAATGCTGGCTGCACAGAGCTCAGCATCCAATCACTTATCTTTTTTTCCTCGCCTCTTCTTCTCTGGCTGCAGTGTTTATATTTCTTGAAGTGCTCAAATCTCGTTTGTTTGTGTACACTTCCCTCTAAAAAGGTCTCTGAGCTTCTGAAGCTTTGCTGTTTCTCCTAACAGAGAGAGACAAACGGGACAGTTATAAACTTCCAGTTATGCAAAAAGTTGGTGTAGTTGCTGATGATTTATATGTTGTTTGATCTTTTATAGGTCACCTTAAAAGTTAACATTTAAATTATTTGAGAAATTCTGACTCTTAAATTGGCTGTTTCAATAACGTTATTGCTGCTGACTCCCTCGAGTGCTGGTGCTCTTAGTTTCCTGATTTTAATTATTAATCCACCACCGCATGTTGTGTTTCTCTGTAGCAGCAGAAAGGTTAATATTCATAACCAGTTTTTAGGTTATTTTTAAAGGTAGGTGAGGAACAGTGCAGGGGAAGATGGAGGAGGGAATCAAGTTTTAATTACTTGTTAATATTGCTGTCTAGGTTGTGGAGCTGATGGCAGCTCTGCTCCTTCCCAGGCTCTTTATGTGCACCTCCACAAACACGGTTCCTCCCAAGGCTGAACATCACTCCCTGCCTCCAAAATTACCTCTGTGCCAGCTGCTTTCAAGAGCCTCTGACCAGCAGCTTTTTTAATACTGATCTGCTGAAGTAATGATCGAAGGGAAATATTAGAGAATCATCCGTGAGAAAGAAAACCTGTACACACATGGAATCTCATCTAATCTTATGCTGCATTAAAATACAAATAAAACAGACTGATTTCTTTCTTAGGTTGGGAAGGACCAAATTCAACTTCCGTGCTGCAAATGCACAGAGCCTGATGGAGACCTGAGCTTCTCTCTGCCTTATTTTTTAGTGTCTCAGACTGATTTTTCTCCTGACAAAAATCTGGACTTAAATAACCAGCACAATTTATTCCCTGCTGCCTGAGTCTCCAGAAAGTGCAAAAGCTTTTTTTTTTTTTTCCCTCTACAAAGCCACACTGAGAAATCTTCCTTTATATCACCAAGGATTTCCATCACAGACTCTCTACATCTATTATCAGAATGCAATATTTGCTCCTTTCTCCATAGTGGGTGCACTACATCATTTATAGTGAAGCCAAAGTGAGAAAGAAAAGAGGGAATGAAGAAAATCCTTTCATGACCAATCATCACTCCATTTTTTTTCCTCAGGAGAAGGTAAAACAAGTTCACAATTAGTCACATCTAAAACTTGAATCAAAGCTCAGATTTGCCCTAGACAGATCTCTCTACATGTCCCTGCACAACCTCTCTCTGTTCACATGGGGAGATTCCTGCTGGGACTACTTGCTTTCATTCTACCCTAAAAATAAAGTCGAAAATGGACCAAATCGGTACCTTCCTGTCTTTTAAACATTAAAAGGAAATTGACACACACACACTTTTTTGTCGTTTTAAGTTCTCAGCCCATTCAAAATAAGACCAGAGGCCACTTGCTTCCATTTCCCAGTCTCTCTCCTCCTTTTGCTCTCAGAAATGAACCACCAGGAGCTACAGGGTATAAAGCCAAGTCTTGCCCAGAATACTGAGACGAGAAAATTGCAATTTAAAAGGTAACCCAGCAGATATTTATGGAAGACAGAGTAGGATGCATACTACAGCATTAGTTTTCCCTGTCTTACCAAGAGGTTCAGGTTCATCTTTGTAATAAGAAAGCCCTGGATCACCAACATTAGTCAATTCAAATTCAAAATTTAACATTCACTCGGCCCTCCTGCTGTATCCAATCATGCAAAATGCATTCCGAAGCCCATTTGCCCAGGTTGCAAGAGAGTGATATGACTGCAGTCCTGTCACATAAATGAAATGCCCATTGCCATCTTGACAAGAAACTCACATATTTAACTGATGAAAAATTGGTGGAAAGAAAAAGAAATGGATGTGAATATTTTTTTTTTTTTAATTATCTTGTAAGATTGTTACAGAATTCCTTTCTTCTGAATGAACTTCGTGGACGCTATTATTGCCAGTCCATTTTTTTTCTTTTCAAGCAAAAGTTTCTTTGCTCTCAGAATTGTAAAGCCTTGTTTCACTGCCTGTTAAGACACAGGCAGCAGTAGGAAGAAAAATCATTCCTCATGTTTTCAGCAGTTTCACTCCTCTATGTTCACAAGAGGACATTTATCTATTATTCTCTACTGTAAGGATGATGCAAATATTTATTATGCAGCACCATTTGAAAAGTCTTTTTTATGTTCTACATCAAAAAGATGAAGTGAATGAAAACTGAAAGTCTTGCTGCATACACGGGAGATAAAAACTCTAACCTGTAAACTGCACTCCATTTTAAATTGCTTTTTCGAATCAGAAAAATGATGAAACTAAGCTCAGCTTATTCCCTGTCACCAGTCAAAACATGCACGCTTGCCCATGGCTTCATGCAGAAAGCTGAGCTTCGACTAAGATTATGTACAGCTAAGACAAAATACTTACAGAGATTCTGTAGTGATGCTTCTCTGAAAACATTAAAGTGCTCTTTCTGCTCTGTCAAAGCCCTCTAGATGGCATTCTTTAGTAAACTTTGGCGATTGCACACATTTTGGCCTCAGCGCAGTTTACAGTGTTTTCACTAATGTTTTTAAATTAATCTGCTGTAATGACTGTCATTTTAATGAGTTATTAAAAGATATTCATGCTTTTGTAGTGCAAAGTGTTACAAAAATAGAATAAACAACATTTCATTTATTGCAAAACTTCCTAGAATAAAATATATTTCTCTGTCTGAAGTGCATTGCAGACTCTAGAGAAAAGAAAAGCAACAGTATTTTCAAGCAATGGAATATTTTCTGGAACAGGACACATGCCTGCAGAAATTACAGTAACCCATCTTCCTCCCGAAGTAAGGTCTTTATAAATGAGAACTTCACTAAATTTGAATGGTTTATCTGGTAGGGATTCTCTGAATGGTTTCACAAGCGAAACAACTTGTACACAAAAGGAAAACCTGCTGCTAGGACCCCTGCTTAGCCTTACATCAGAATGCTGCATTAATTTGTAGCAGGCCCACAAATGTCAGTCTCATTAGATGAGCAAACACAAATTCCTGTATAACTCAGGCTCCCTGTTACTGCTCCATGGAGCCCAATAACTTTGCAGAAGGAGATCCCAGCAGTGAGGCAATGTGTTTGGAAAAGGGCAAGTCAGACAGAGTGTGACAGTCGCTGCCATCAAATAAGATGGCAATCTCCAACATCTCCGCACACACAACCTATACACACACGTATAGACTGGGGCTTCCATGCCAACTCAGCACATGACCACTGGACCCAAAGAATAGGATTAAAGGTCATCTCGCTTTTATCCAAGGCTAGGAGCTACCTGGGGACTCCTGACTCACAGAAAGTCAAGGCTGGTACAGGACATGGAGTCATTCCCACTGAGATTTCCTGGCGAGCAGTGCCAGGTCTGCGCTGGTTCTCTGCTGCTTCCCAGCCCTGGTTCCCTGCAGGGGGACTGAGGGCTGCACATAGCCAGACTGTTCCCAGACCATCTCCACACAACTTCCCTTCTCACCTCCACTTAAGGCACCTTCCCAAGCCACCTCTTCTACTCCCTGCTCTCAGCTGCCACGCTCCTCGCTTCCTCCTCTTCTCTTTCATCTTCTATTCCAGGTCCTAAAGGCTTGGGAAAAATACCACAGAGAAAGCCTTTCCACCTCTCTCACAGGTAGCTCCCAAGTATTGAACTGGGTTATAGATCCTTACCCACACAGAGCTACCTAATAATAATAATTGCTCTGGGGCACGTCTGCAACCCTAAGTGCTTTGCTAGAGGATGTAGATGTTTGAAGCAGACTTGAAAACCTAACCCCTAAACCTGAATCATTAGTTAGTTTGTTTGATTCAATAAGTACATAGGTGTTTCCTTTAGTTTTTAAACCCCCAAATTAAGCCATATATTCCCTCTTGTCTGTGTTCTACCAGATGGATGCTACCCCAAGCCTTATGCAGAATAGCACAGGAAAAAATAAATGAACAAATGCTATGTAAGAGAAGAACAAGCCAAAAATACCCCGGGGTTGTTTCAAACTCCAGCAGTTTTTTGCAGGTGTTCTGGGCTTCAACAGCACAGTGAGACTTTCTCATTCATGTTCTGCCTGCTTCCTGGAAAACAACACTGATGTGAATATCCAAGCTAAAGAAAACAAACCCCAACATATATTTCAAAAGGAGAACTGGCTTTATATCCTATGGATTATTATATAGCTGTGTTCACAAACTGTGCCTAGGCATCTGAGGCATGTTGAACTATTCAAGCATAAACAGAGCCAAGAATATTTATAGTTCTATTCTGTCACAGTGGATGTTGCAACTGGACATATAATAGGGCCCAAGGTGACATACTATAATATTAATAGAGGGGCAGAGTGAGAAATTACCAAATTGAAGGGCTTGGAAATCTACAACCTATAGCAAGAACAACCAATGTCATAAGAAAGTCATTCCAGATTAAGAACACATGGATTCAGGTTCCTTTTAATCATTTTGTCTAGTTGTGTACTCTGTTTTATGATGGTTTAATTGTAGCTGTACTTCAAATGTGGTGCACTGATGGGGGACAGCAGGGGAGTATTAGGCATAAAATTTAACTGCAAAGCTCAATGCAATCCTAATTATGGCGCTGCTATGACACCTCCATAATTACTCATTCTTATCCACTGGCTCTACTAAAATAATTCACAAGACAAAAAAGCAAGCTGAGAATGCCAGCATTGTCACTGCAGTCCAACTCTACACAGGACTAAAACATGATGATGCTTGGCTTTTCGACACCCACATCTCTCCACAAAATTTACGGAAGGCCTATTTTAAGCTCTCAGTTCCTGTATAATTCAAAGATAGTCCAAACTACCTGGAAGGAAATGTGGAAGAGAGAAGTGCTTAAAATTTCATCTTTCTCATGTGTCTCTGTGTGATCTGTGTTAGCTGTTTTTATTCAGTCACGATCCACAGCCCTGCAGGACTTGGGAACCTTTTTAACACAGGCAGGCAACTCACACTTCCTTTTAAAAACAGCTAGAAATAGAAGTGGAAGTTGTGCTGCTATTTTTCTTTTCCTAACAACCTAGGAGCAGAGCATTTCATTCATGGACAAAATAAATAAGCATCACCATGCCTTTGTCCCTCCCTAGACCAGGATGCAGTGACAGGGCTGGCATTCTGAGCTTGCTTCTCGTCTTGTGAAACACTAAGCAGAGACGGTGGATAGGGAAGGGTGATGATAAATGTGTCGTAGCAGTGCAGTAATTAGGATTGCACTGGGTTTTGCACTTGATATGGGGAGCATGGATCAATCTTCAGTCCTCTCTTTGCCTGGGGAGTGCCCTTATCAGGGGGCTGTGGAGACAACCCTTCACTGTTTTTTAAAAGACTGCCCAATCTAGCCTCCAGCTTTACAATTAGGAGACTTTCATGGGAAAGGACAAGCAAGGGTCTGCCTTCCTCAGGTAGAGAATCAATTAGAACTTCGACCTTCACATCATAATACAGGGATATGTATCAGGTCTGGGGAACCTTCTCAGTGCTTACTCTTCCTCCAGATACCTCTATCATGCGATGGAAGCTAAATCAAGCCTAGAGAAATAAATACTTGTTCATGAAGATAGAAGTCTTGCCTACGCTATTGAAAAAAAAAGAATTCTAGCCACCCTGAATAGTCCACTAAAATAATACAGATATGTATTCACAGCCCTTTCAACATCAAGACAGTTATTTTGTGCACTGAACTCCTGTACTGTGCCGCATTTTACCTGGTTTAGTGTTTTACAGTACATGTCTCAAAGCATCATCAGAGCTGGATGAGCTGAAAAGCTCCTGATAACCTGCAGCACACACTCTGGGGTGTGAAAAAAGGCAGCAGCCTCTTCTATCACATAAAGGTTAAAGAGCACTTCTTTTGGCAGTGCAGAAAAGGTCAAGGACAATTACCAAAACTCTCATTGCTGTATTTCAGTCTTTCTGTCCTCTAATTTTAGAGCAGCTTAGGTAGGGTACAAAATCATTTATCGGACATGACGCAAGAGATCTTTAAATTTTCGGCGCAGTAACAACAGAGATACAGATTTCCTCTAGTACTGGTAACTCCAAGTCACATAAAAAGTTCAAACACTTGGACTGAAACAAAAAGATTTAAAAATTTTTGAAACAGTGAAAGAAACCACACATAATTTTGAGGTTTTTTCCTTTTTTAAAGCAAAGGCTACGGCATTTTAAAAAACCTCTGAAACATACCTAAAACCAGATTCTGCAATAAAAACATAAGACTGGGAAACTGAAATGAGACACCACTCACTGCAAGAACTCCAAATAATTACTAAGTTTGCAACACTGAACACTGTCCCTGCTCAACTCATTCATTTGCTGAGTGCACGGCTGGCTGATAGGTACTGACAGCAAAGGTTAGATCAACTTCCCAATCTGCTGGAGGGTGCTTAAAGGGTTAGTACCAAGGGACTTAATAATAGTGAAAGTACCTGATTCTCTCTGCTATTCTAGGTTATTGCAGGGAGCTCCTTCCCTCTGCCTACACAACAGTAAAATATCTAATCAAAGGTAAAATCAGGTACACTTTTCATTTCCTGATTATTTTGTGGCTAATTTCTGAAAATTGAGACCCATTTCACGTAATCAAACTCGTGAACCCATCTGGACTCAGAAGGCACAACCACAAATCCATATATATCCAACAAAACCAGCATGTGCATGTTGACTGTAAAAATGGACTGTTTGTTTCACAGCCATCATATTTACAGTAAGCAAAAAATTTCTTCCTAACCCTAATTTTTGCTTAAAAACAATCTAGATCCACACTTTTGTTATATATGTGTTTTTATATACATATATATATATACACACACACACAC
>VXBT01003055.1:96065-187136 GCA_013400235.1 Oriolus oriolus
ACACACACACCATTAGCATTCCCTGAAGAGTTTTCTAAATATGATTTAAAATTCAGGGTTTCCTCTTCCTGAACACTGACAAAGCAAGGCAAAGGAAGTTTCAGTGCTTCACTTGCCTGAAGTCTGCTCAGGAGCCATCTGCCTGCCTACCAAACATGCATCTGTAATATAAAGAATATGTGAGAATTGGTCAACTAGACTTTTATAATAGCACAGAAATGGAGGTTTGTTCAGTGTGCCCGATCTCAGCTGAGCGTAGAGGTCTGGATGAGACTCGAGGTCTAAAAATCCAGTGAGAGAAACACCTCTCCAGCACATTTGCTGACCCATCTCACAATATGAAAAATGACAGCAGATTTCCATTAATTACAGAGAACGAGTAAAAATCAAATGTCTTCAGAATGTAAACCTACAAAATATTCTGGGTTCAAATCCACCTTGCTTTTTCTAAAGATCTAAAATCCAGTTATTGCATTGTCCATTAAATTGCATATTTACAGCTCTCCTGATTCAAAACATAAGGAGAACTCCAAAGGTAACTAAATTTTCTTTACTCTCCGGAACATAATTTCTGATCTGAAGCCAACCATGAAACACAGCAAACCAAAAGGGCTGAGGAAGCTGTGGAGAATTGACATGAGAATGGTAATGAAACACAGGCCTAAACAGCATCACATTGCAGCAGTGCAGTATGAATATTTCAAAAGCTAAGATGTCACTAAGAACGATTTTTAAAATACATATACTTAAAATGGAAAAATTCCTGAAGATGCATATTATTCACTGATTTTTTTTTTTTTTTTCCTATAACAGTCTGGAGAATATCCATTTAGTGCATGTTACCTCTTACCCAGTCCTTCCTGACAGGCTCACAAGTGACCACACCTGTAGCAAACAGGATCTCAAGGGAGAGGTTACAGGTTCATGCAAACATCTTCAGGTAAAAACAGCACAAACAGAAGAGGAATTAAAAGGATGGGGAAGGTTTTTTGTCTTCAAAATGAATGACACCCATGTTTCATGTAGTTTTCTATTTCATTACTAGTGGTTCAGAGATAAAAGGTAAAGTGCACATAAGAAAACTCTTAAAACCAAGTTGTTTTGTCAGTACAGAAGAGAAACACATCTGAATCTCCATATGTCATTCCTTAAGCGGAAAAAAGCTTCCTTCCTAGTGTCAAAATGTTCATCTATGTAGGAAAATGGATAATCATATTTGTGTCCTCCGCTATGTCTTCAAGAAAGAAAATTAGGTGCACATAAGTAGGTAATTTTTGTCTCTTCTGTAGGAACAAATCATCCTTCTCACCCTTTAACAATCCATCACGACTTTTTTTGCCGACATTTTTGCCATCAGCCCAAACCACCAGCTGAGTGGGCTTTGCTAATTAACTATGAGTGGCAAGGTGCAAAATTCAGCAATCAGGTTGTTTTTTCTTCTCCTAAATAATAACGTAATCAGAACATTAAAATGCTCCTGTTGGCTTGATCTTATATTCTTATGTAAAACAGAGTTATTTAAGAACCAGAGTAAATATTGAGAGTATTAACTAGCGAAAGCTAATGGATGATAGAGGCCCCATGAAGCTAAAAGTGAATGCCAAAATGCTCCAGCAAACGAGGCCATTAGATTTTCCACCCACCACGCTGCCAATAAGGCAAATACAATGATTTCATTTATCTAAATAACTGCTGCTGGTCACAGATAATGGCAGCTTAAGCTACTCAGTGTGCAGCAGGCCACTTGGAGAAACAAAAATAAAAATAAAGCACACTGCAGAAGAATAAAACAATTGTGCAGTTGCGTGCCCGGGCTCTGACGGGGAGCGCCCATCACTCCTGGTCACCAGCGCGAGGGCGCAGGTGAGCCGACAACGGCCTGGATAAACAAATGTTCATAACACTGAAAAACTGGCCCACAGAACAAACCTGCACAACCTTGAGCATAAGTAGGCTCTTTGGTTTTTTTTCCTTTTCCATGCCTGCACGCACCAGATAAAGTCTCAGGACTCCCAGCCAGCGACCAGAACAAATGAGCTGGTTCAAAGGGCTGTCGTGAGGCGCTCTCCCACCACACAGCAAAGTGCCATTTTTCCTTTGCGTGCTCAGTGCCATCTCTAATCCAAAGCAATTGCCCTAAGGTGCCAGACACATACAGAACGAGACAGCCAGCAACAGCAAGTAGCATCAATCTGCCTCCTCCAGATACTCAATGCTGCTGGACAGAAAACTCATGCTATATTCAGCCTGTGTCCCACCAATTCCAGAAGAACTCATAATAATCTCAGCTGCTGCTCCTCAAATCACCACAGTAATTCCATAATGAATGTGTCACTAAGGAGGAGAAAAGTCATCTAGATTCACTCAGCAAAGAATATAAAAAGGGGGTTTAATTACAAACAAGATGCTTTATTTTTAGACAGTTCAAAGTTAATTTTTTGCACAGACACGGCAGCTAAGATGTTTTGTCTGATCCACAAGCAGACCTTGAACCACATACTTTACAGTGCAGAACTTCAGTGTAAATGGAAGTAGTTGCTGATTTATGCTCTGCAGCTGAGGGCAGTAACTTTCTCAGCCAAATTGTGCAAGCTACCCATGCTCATGTAGAAACCCAGGGGATGGAGTGAAAAGAAGTGTGGAGAGGGATTATCAATAAATGTTTCTAGCATCTTTTGCCAGAAGATGGTGGACTCCAGATGTCATGCTCTAAAGTGAGCAAAATAATGGAAAAAACGGCGAATGGACTGGATGTTGGTTTCTCAGGCTGCATGTCAAAGGGCTCTGAAACCTCACTGATGCTTCCCTGAGGTTTGAGAAATTAAATCAAATATTGAAAAACATTCAAACGTAACAGCAGAAAATATTGCAGGGAACAAAAATGGCTCATTGGCAGCTCATCTTTGATGAGCAGGTACTCTGGCCTCCAGAAGGCCAGTGTAAGGTGAACCTTGAAAACTCTCTCAAAGAGCTTTGAGCTGGGTCTTTTCTTGTCTCTGCCTGAGGGACCAACAGCCTCAGTGGTACAGCAAATGAAAATAACATTATGAATCTTGTGAAGAAAGATTAGCATCTAGAATTGTCGGTACTCCTATAGCATAAGGCTTTGAAGGGCAAAGGTAAAACAAAATTATGGGACGACTGTTCTGTATCACTGAGAAAACACCATCTCACCAGAAGGAGCTACCACACAGGAGCAGCGAAGCATTTTCCGACCTCTGAAACATGCTGGTTTCCTCCCAACAGTAACAGCACAAAGGTAATTTAGATTAACCTAACTGGAGAGAATTTTTTCATACAAAAACAATAAAGAAAGGTCTGTCCATCTCTAGACTGAGGTGCAGCTGAACAGGAGTGCTCAGGCACAGAGGAAGGCCATGAGCAAAACCCACAGCCTGGGCTTCTGCTTAAGAGCACGAAAAATATCTTTCACTCAATGCACACCTTTAGGGCCCAAGTAACAGCTGGTGGAAAAAGACATCAGTGCAGCTTCACCGATTGCTCTGAAGTTGTCTCAGAAAAGGTGTTTTTCCCAAATATTTACTTTTTGAACTGACAGAGGCTGTGACCAGGCGTAAAGTTTGAGAAACAGCTGGGCTCACATGTGCTTAACAAGGGAAGGACCAGAAGTCAGCATCCGTGGATGAGAGAGAGCAAAACACAGCTTTTTTTGGTCAGAAAAGTACCTGATTTCAGCCATCCATTTGCAGCACTGCCATCAGCCCTGACCTTGGAAACGTCACTTCCTCTCTCTGCTGCTTTGCCTTTCCACTTGAACAGCACCTTGAGGGCTGCTCTGACAGAAGGGCTAGGGCTGGAAGGGGCCTTGAAAATCATCCAGTTATGTTTTATCTACTAGTGCTATCTAAAACCTGAAAATCATTCTTGTAACCTGCAATCTGTCATAACTATATTTGATAGATTCAATTTTGATTTAAAACTCCATATTTTATATGTTTCACATATTTCAGTAGAAGCATGGCTCTTACTTTTTCAAGAAATACTTGACTCCTTTGTTGTTAATTGTACAAGGTGTATTTTTCCCCATTAATATCTCTATAATGTAGAATTTAATTTACTTTCCACCATTTTTCTTTTAATTATTACAAGACTCCTAAGCAATAAACAGAAGCAACATATTGATGGGACAAGCCTCTTAAGTGATGGGACATAATAATTATTAATTACAACTTAAAAGTCCCTAGCAGCACTTTTTTGCTATAAATACTGTCTGACTTCAAAAGCTGGAAAAGGCTAGTATTGTGCAACAGTCAATTAATTAGATATACTGCAGATACCTTTCTTAATGAATTTGATTATTAATAGCACAACTCTCAGATTTAAATACTGACTCAAGTGTTAGCATCCACATATTTTTTTCAAGGATGAATATATTAGACTGCATAGGCCTCCTAATTTAATTGCAAATTATTTTCTCTACTATCGTGGGGTGTATTGTATGTTAAGTTCACCTTATTGCACTTAGACAGCTGTGCTAGGTGGCAAAACTTTAAATCATCCATAAAAACAAACAATATTTTGCATTTCTTCTCTCTGTTCTGTTATTTTCTGTGGAAGATGACAGAATTTTATTCTTAGCTTAAATAAAAGAACAGGATTGTAAAATAGCATGCCTGTCACAAGTAAATCAAGAGTGTCCTTTTTAAAGATATGAAAATGCTTAGCAAGTTTCTGTTTTAATCCCAAGCATGTTTGGGAACTGGTAATTTCTTTTTAGAAAGAATGTCTCCACAGGTAGGGAAGTTGTTTTGTCAGTTCTGTGAAAGAGCTTTTAATTACCTGCATTTAATTGAGTCTTGCACACACACATTGGAAAACAATTTATGAGGTTTTCTGAGTCTGCAGCATAGTTCACACAATAAATCATCCTTTCTCCCTGTACTTAACTCACCTGCTCTCTTTGAGCCATGGTTTTTTGGTGTTCTGGGTTTTTTTCTTGTTTAAAGGAAAATGAAAAGCACAGGGAAACCATCTTCTGGTACCAACAAAGTGGCATGGAGCAGGGTTTAGGGTCAGAACAGGATAACTCCACTTTCTTCTCAGCTGCACCAGTTAAACATTAGGAGACTGGGCAAGCCATGTCACCCTCAGTCTGGCATTTGCATCGATGTGGAGACAAGTATTTTCCATTTCTGCTGCAGTTTCTTCAGAGAACTGAAGAAACAAAACCTGCACACAGGAACGAAATACCCTCTGACTGCTTTGCAGAAGTCCAAACACCAATTTAGACTAAGATGAAATTAAGCATGCATTTTCCAGTTTGCTTCTATTTGCCAATTGGATTAACTTCAGCAAAATCCACTAATGTCCAATTGTGGCCACAACTTCCTGCAAAGATAATGGGAAGGGAAGACAGATGATTAAATGCTTGAGAAAAATTCCAAATATTTGAATTGCAGCAGGACCCAGAGGTCCCAGGTAAAACCAGCAGAAAACTGCCTCTGTTCTGATGTGCTCCTCTCAGGGATGGGATGCGGGGAGAGGAGTAGCCCTAGTATTCTTTAGCTAATTAGTGTCTTAGTTTGCTCTTTGTTTTACACAAGGCATGGAAGATTTTCTGTGGATGAGTCAGAGCACAGAGTACACTAACAAGAAAGTGCTAAACATACTAAAGACCTGACTGCACTGGCTGCTACTGTGGGCTCCAACATCTTCACAATCGAAAAGAGTGATCCTGTGGCAAGGAAGACTTTTGCTGAGCTGTAGCCTCACTCAGTGTTCGCCAAGATAGATAAAATTCAGAAATATACATGATTGAAAGTGCAAAATGAAGTGGTTATGTGTATTTCTGCAAGCAAAGTAATGGAAAACATTGACCAAGCACCCTTGACAGATGATTCCTCCTGATCCTTAGCTCCTGACCCTGCAAAATTCTGCCACAAAGGAAGCTTAAAACAAACATATATCACAAATGACAGATAAAACACTCACAAAGCTGACACAAGAGTGTGGTACTAGCTGTACAGGTAATACCAGTCTCCTGAAGAATTGATTCAATTCCTTACGAAAATGTTAAGGCGTTCTCCTCGGGAGAAAAATTAATCCTATTGAGACAGACAGAGAGACTACTAATCACATTTCTTCTCAATTCTTCTCCCTAGCCCTAATTAGTAGGGAATATTTGCATTGAAACAATCTCTCTTTCTCCTTCATTCATTTGATCAGCTGCTTATCCCTCACCTGGAGCCATAATCTCTTGTCTGTAGCTTCATAATCTTCTGCACTGCTAAAAGGATAAGGTATCCAGGTGAAGCATAAACAGCAGGAACAGATGATCACACAGGAAACAAACACTATTCTGATCTTTCAGATGCCACTTTTCCCCCTGGCAATTAGGTAAAAAGAAATTCTAACCACCACTGCCTCTCAGGAAGCAAAGAAGGAACCCTGTAAACATTTATGAGAAAAGAAATAACAAACAACTCAACACAAGCTTTAAGACATAGTATTTTAAATTATTCTCCCCCAAATTAAAACTGCATAAAACTACAAAATGAGTAATATTAAGAGACAATAAGAAGATTAACGGAAAAAAAAAAAAGGATTATTCTAATGCCTTAACAACGTTGCTGCAATCTTTAGAATGCAAGTACTTTCTATTCTGAAAACAGATGTCATTTTCTCTGGGCTTCTCCTAAACGACTGGTGAAGCTGAACTGGGGGTGGAAAGGTGACATTTTCTGTCTGTAATTTTCACTGGGCAAGACTGAGCCTGGCACTGTACAGGCCATGCTCGTTTCTTTTATAAATGTATAGGGCATTTCTTGCACGTGACTTGTTTTAAAGCCAGGACATTTATTAAAGTAAAGCACACTGACTGCATGTACTCATTAAAAATGCATGAGGGAAACATTTGTAAAATTCAATATGTATTCAATTCAGTTCAAAATTCCACATTGGCAAAATTCAGCATTTCAAAACTCAAAACTTTAAGATCTAAATCCAGCCAGTTCATACCCTTTTGACACATCTGATACTGAAAACATTTCTTTTGTTATTTACCATTTCACTCTTTTCCAACTAGACTTCTGACATTAGGGTTAAAAACAGCCCTTACTAACATGATTACATTGTTCCGCTGTACAACTGGAAAATTTTCTGCAATTGCTTTGGTTGTCTAAATTTGTGAGGAAAGGAAAAAGTATTTTGAAATGCATTATGCTCTTTCATTAAGTCTTGGTATACAACAAGTTCTACAAAAGCCAAGCAATGGCAGATAAATATGACTTTTTGATTATTCAGTAGTGCTTGTATGTGGGAATTGGGTGAAGTGACACCATCACCTGGAAAATGAAGCTACTAGAGAAGCAAAAAACAAAGTCAATCCTTCATGCCTCCCCTCTTCAGTTCAAGTTACAAAGTGCTCCTACTTACTAATCTACTAAATACTGTCTGGGCCTAACAAAGTGTCGGTGCCTTGCCTGGCAGTTTAAGGAGCAGTAGATCTGGTTCTCCCCACCAGGAGCCTATGGAGATTTACAGGAAGTAAAGCAAGCAAGCCAAAACCTATTCCCAAGAAGTGCAGTGTCCCTTTCATTGATTAGAATAGATTTCAGTAAGTGAGTGGACATAATAGACTGGATGAGGTTGGGAAGGTTGTTAAAGATCTGCAAAATCTCCAGTCCAATGTAGATTGAGTTGACACAATTTTGCTGATGGAACCGGAGCCTTCTGTGCTCCTGCCAACAACACAGGGACAGCTCCTAGAGAGCCTTCAAAAGATCCTGTCCAAGCAGGCACAACCCAGCACCTGAGCCAGGGGAGCTGATATTTGAATGTGCCTACATTTGTTCTGAATTTAAAATCTAAACATTTGGCAAAACCCATTGAAAAATAAGAGCCAGATAGAGTCAAACTTCACCTGGCAGTCCTCTCTACTACACTGTTACAGACAACTACAAACACTTGTTTTCAGGCAGAGAGATCCCTAGGACTGGGAGCAAAAATTCAGCAGTGGTTTAGGCCAGGTGGAAGATGCATGCTGAGGCAAGGATGGCTTCTGGTGGTGTTACACACCTAATGTTAAGCTGAATTTGAAATAAAAAGTGCAACACATTAACTTGAATTGAATTATGAAAATAATGCAAAGAGGCACTCGCCAGAGGATTTTTTTTTTCCTTTTTTTTTTTTCCTTTTCTTTCTTTTTCTTTTCCCCTGTGAAAACACTACCACTCTTCCAGGAGATGTATTCAGTGCCTGGAGGTTTCCAGGGAAAGCTACCCTACCTAAGACATTCAGTGTGATCTGAAAAGCCCTCTCAACTCCAGCTGTGGTCGGAGGCACAGGAGCAGCAGTGAGCAGGGTTTGCCATGCAGGCAGGCACAGTGCTGGCCTCATTCCCCTCATTCCCTGGAGCAGCCTCGGGCCATTGACCTCTCAGAGTAAGCTGCAAAGCTCATCTCTTTCCCTCGTGGAAGTGGAAAAATGACTTAAAAGGCAAAAGCCGAGACTAAAAAAGCTATGATATGGAACAGCCTGCTTTTTTTTTTTTTTTCACTCCTTCACATTTGTATTCATTATTCAAATCACAGCATACACTAGAAGAGCCTAGAATCTAGGGCAGGTGCTTTAAATGTCATACATAACTCCAGTGTGCTAAATATCTCAGAAAATTGGAACATCGTCAGTGATTGCTCAGTTACTAATTAACAATGAAGGACAAAAATCATTGCAAATTGGCCAAGAATTGACTAAAAAGCAAAGTATGAAAAAAGAAAGTATGGATGTATTAGTGGAGCAGGCAACATTTGAAGTCTGCAAGCACGTAGGGGGGAGAAAAAGTTATCCTTTCTCAGACTACCTTAAATAAAAATAAAAGTTACACAAATTTAGAGATAATTACCAAATAATAATAAAAATTGCTCTTTTTTGAGCCTCAAAGCTTTAAAAAATCTTTGTATGTAAACACCAAAGAGTTAAGGTACCAGGTTATGGAAAAGAAGAACTTAAATTTAAGCTGGGCTTTATATTAAATATTAATCATTTAAAAACCAAATTCAGCATCCATGGTACTTAACCAAGAAAATGTTAAAGATGGATATGTCATACATGTGAGCTGTTGCCCAAGAACTTGTAAGCTGATGAAAGAAAGGATCTTTTAAAGGTTACAGCCTGAGCACATTTAGATACACAGTTTGATAACTTATTAGTTCAAACATAACAGTGACAAAGAATTAGAATGCACTAAAGAAAAAAAAAATAATGTGACAATAAGACTTTGATATTAAACACTTGCACAAGATAATTTTACTAAAACTATCAGATTTATATTTCTAGAGAGTGGATATTCAGTACTGTTGTACATCAAGTAGTATTTCTTAGTAAAGAAGAAAGAAACTCTTCCTATTGAATCTCAATTGATTTGTGCTGTGCTGCTGCCAACACAGACAAACAGAGGAGACTAGTAAAGGGGAAAATGTTTATTTTACATATACCTGGATAAAATGTGATCCATCATCCATGGAGACACAGATTGTGCACCTCAGCTAAAACTGCTCCTTGCAGCCCTCTGGTCTAGACCATCACCTGGCCAGCCTGGGCAGCTCGGTGCCTGGGCAGCTGCTCTGATGCCTCTCAGGTGCTGTTTGGGAATCACCTCGTGTTGTCCTGGGGCACAGTCAGGGAATAAGGTGGACAAAAACAACGGAAGAAAGAACAAAACAGGCACTGGGGGAAAGCAGCAGGAAGTTCTCCAGGGTACGGAGCAAAGATCTTCCCTCTTGCAATAACTCCAGCTGATCTGCTACAGTCTGTTTAACTTTTCACCCTGTCCTCAGGTGCTTTGGTTTTGGGTTTGGTTTTTTGGTTTTGGTTTTTTTTGGTTGTTTTTTTCAAGGGGGGAAGGGTGGTGGGGGGGTTGGTTTGTTTGTTTTAATTTTGACAAAGAATATGATGGAAGATTTTTACCATTTGATTTCGGTAGGTTCAATTACTGACCTGTCACATTTGGTCAACTAATTCAGAAAGTGTCCTCCTTTTCTTTTTTCTGAATCACTCACATTCCTAGGTGCAGTCCATAGTTTTCTCAAAATTCTTGTTGTCTGGGTTAAACCAGTTTGTCTTCAACTTTAATGTTTCCAATTACTCTACTTTTTTTCTCATTTCAAGTGCCCTTTTGTTTTTCCTTTCCCTCTAACCTCTCTGTATTTGCTGTAAGTAGTAGGTTAGGCCCTTAAAATCATTGCAGAAATGAAAGCAATATCTTGACTCTATATTAACTAACATAACTGCCCTACATGGATTGTTAATTCTGACCAGCCTAGTTCATTCTGAGAGCACACCAACGGGCTGCAAATGAGATAAAAACACATGCACTGAGAATGCTGGGATGTAATAACACTGATAATTTTACACGGGCTAACATTTTAACGAGGATTCAGGGAGATGTTCAGGGAGCACTTGAGGAAAGAACTACACAGCTGAGGGAGAACAAGGAAATGCAGGAAATGCACTGGGAAACATGCCTGGAAATAGGGGCTGCTGTAGTCAAAAACCTTACTAAACAATAGAGCTTTGAGCCCAGCTTTGAGCAACTGAAGGGAGAGGCCAAGCAGCTTTAGCTCATATCTACTCTAGATGGAGTAGGTGAACTAAATAATCAAATTCCAGCATCTTAAATCAAGGCACTGGAAAGCTGAATTTCTAGTCTATTACATGAAAGTTATGTTTCTTGTTAGCTCAAGTGTTTAAGCCCTTTTTTCTTTTAGTTCAAAAATGTTAAATTTTGTAGTCCATCAATCCAACCATCTCAGAACTGTTACTGGAGCTAGAAAACCTCATAAGGGAAAAAAAATTAAAAACAAATTAATGTGAGAAGATGAGATAAATCAAGTAGTGAAGTCTAGAGTAAATTATCAAAAAGATCTGTTATCGAAAATGAATAATTTTTTCTACTTCAAGAGTAACCCATTAATTTTATTCCCCCCACTCCATTCCTTAGCATAATTGTAGTTCAAGCAGCATAATATAAAAATAGGCTTATTAAGATATGAAATGTGTTTAACTCTCATCATAAGAACCACAGTCCTTCAAAATTTAATTTAAAAATATATATAAATCAGGAGAGCATAAAAGCGTTTGCACTTTTCAATAATTAAGGGGAAAAACGCATTTATAATTGGCAAGCGGTAAGCAAAAGGGAGCCAGAAAATAAATGGCCTGGGTTGGATTTGGCAACTCTGACAGTACTGTGGCTGCTTTCATTGACCTGAAATGAGCTTTTGCAGCATTTCCTACAGAGTGATTCCAGGGATGTTTCATAAAAGACAAGGTGTAGGAGCTCCAGTGTGATTTGATACGAGTCAAGTGAAGTGATTCCTTCTAAATCTGTGTGTCGTTTCTGTCTGATACTGAGCTCCCCAGCCCCGAAGGAAAAAGGAACACAAAATAAAAAGGCAGAAAATATGTATTCCTCTCTGAGGCTTTTATCTCACTGGCATCCCTCAGTTAAGCAAGTTCTTAAGTTCCTGTCTCGAGTGGCCAAAGAGAAGCGGTGGGGCACGGCGGCACCTCCCTGACAGAGGTGTAACACGCGAACCCTTTGGCAGTGGCTTGCACCACGTGTAGACTTGTCAGTTTTGCTTATTCACTTCCTCACAATCCTGTGCATCCCTTTTCTCTCATGGAGTAATTATCAATGAGAAAGCACCAAAGGGTCCTTAGGCCAAGGCTTCATGGTGCTAAAGGAACATCCAAGGCACCACAAATCCCAAAAGCAAGAACCTGAGCGACAAATTCTGACCCTGGGGAGTCGGCTGCAGAGGTTATCAGACATTGTGAGATAACAGGCACAACAATTTCAGTGACTTCTGGGAGCTTGTTGAGAGAACCTGCAATAAAATAACCAGGTAAATCACAGCAGAGCAGATTGGGGATGCAGCAAAAGTACTGATGGTGAAGGCAAAGTAATCAAAAAGGTATAATATTTTGCCAGTCATTATCAGCCCTTATCATATGATTATTATTTGGCTGAGATATCTGTATCTATACCTATGTCTCAGAAACTGTAGGAACCCAAATTCCATTCCATAATTCGTATGTAGCCTGATGAGGCTAAATTTTTGTGCTAATTTACAATATTAAAACACTTCTGCAAATTCAGTATATTCAGCCTTGAATCCTGCTTTCCACTTCATGTAATTCTGATCCCAAGGTATCAGAGTTCTGGTAATAACATCTCTGTATCACCAACACAAAACCACAGCTTTAAGGAGGAAATACAGTTCCCACCAACCTAGAATTTGTGATCCCAGAACTCTCCTGATTCACTTCCTTAAGGGAACCCAGTTCAATGAAAGATTCAAAAGAACCTACTGAACAAACAAACAGCATTGAAACTACTTAAGCGAGAGCATTCGGGAGTACACAGACTCTGTGGCTGCTTTAGCAAGTTGTCAGGGCAACAGTTTCACTTAATATTTAAATAAATATACTTAATGTGAAAGAAATGTAGAGGCATGTGGCATTTGCCCGTCTGTATACATTCCTTAACAAATGCATTCCTTAACTTAATGAGCCTATAAAAAAAGGCTCATTAGCAAAATTCCACAAGAGGAAGATCAGTCCTTTTATCCTGTTCCCAAAAAAAAATAAAAAAAAAAATTAAAAATTAAAAATCTCTGTAAATGAACAGTCCGATGCAGTGTTAAGAAAGTTTCCATTATTTATTTGTTATGCATAAATGTCTAGGAGTTTCCTAAGTAAACCAGAACTTTTGTGTTATGTTTGTTCAGGCGCACAAACACGAGCTGTTCCTGACCCTAACACGGATGGATTCTGATAAGTACCGATGCAGTCTTGCACTCAGAGAGAAGAATTAGAGATATAGATTTGTGTGCACATGCACGGGGCACACACACACCCAGAAATGTACACATGTGCTTTCTGTGGAGACAAAACAGCCTTTAAAAGGAGAGACAACGCAGACACAGAAGGCCAGGTATTCCTAAAAGCAAAAAGTGGTGCTTTAGTACCATTTCCACTTAAGGCTGTGGTAAAGATCCAGTCTGGCTTTTCCCCTATTCAGGGTCAAGGAGCCCAGCTCCACCTTGCTCAGTTCCCCAGGCACATTAAGACCAAGATGTCCAAAAATGATGATTGGGCCAAATCAAGTGTTTTAAGCATTACAGAACATTGTTTTACCTTGGCAGCAAAAAATAAGAACAGTTTGTATGATTCTTAAATATTTGCATACTATCAGTGTGCTGATAAAAACCCCAGTAAATTCAATTATTCACCCAGAAAGACATTGAGGTCTGCTTAGGCAGAGAAATTCACTTTAAGTTATTGCTGGATTTTTAGGGAAACTGAGGAATGAATTTTCCTGGAGGACTGGAATGAGAATGACAGCTTTAATACTTTTGCTTAGCCCTCTTAAAATTTCTTCAAGTTTATTTTTTTAGGCTTTAGTGGAAGTTAAACTGTATTTATAAATAATTCTTGCTTTCTGTGATATTGAATGAAAGCATAAACAGGGATTATTCTATAAGCAACAAATCTATCTGAAGTCAGAAATGTTTTTGTGACTTCTGCTATAATACCCTGTCACCACAAGACGCCTGGGCAATGCATGTTTCCGGTGACCAAGGATGGGCAGCACCTAGAGGTCTCCTTAACCTACTCCAGAAATACAACTTTTGCCATTTATACCTTTTCATGCCTTTGCTGTGCCTCTATCATACAGCATGACACCGTCCACAGTTACTCCATTTGCTGCAGAATGCAACATTACAGCGCAGTGACAAAATGCAGTGGGAAATGAGCAAAATCAAACATGCAAAGGGCATCAAGGGCAGTGTTCATCCCATCCAGCTCACAGGTCGGTTTTTTTTCCTTACTGCAATTAAGGAAGAATTTAGTAAGACAAATGCATTGCAAGCTCTGAAAGAAGTGAATGAATATCCTGAGATGCATCCTCCTTGTGACAGATCTGTCAAGTGGGCCTGGATCACTTTTACTTCTGAGCTCTTGTTGAACATAATCATGGAATCATAGAATGGTTTGGGTTGGAAGCGACTTCAAAGATCATCTCATTTCAACCCCCCTGTCATGGGCAGGGACACCTTCCACTATCCCAGGTTGCTCAGAGCCCCATCCAGCCTGGCCTTGGACACTTCGAGGGACGGGGCAGCCAAAACCTCCCTGAGCAACCTGTGCCAGCACCTCATCACCCTCACAGTAAAGAATTTTTTCATTATATCTAATTCAAACCTGCTTTCAGCCTGAAGCCATTCCCCCTCATCTTGTCACTACTTGCTCATGTAAATAGTTCCTCTCCACCTTTCTTGTGGGCTCCCTTCAGGTGCTGTTTGTGGCACCAGGAAGCACCAAACTCAAATACTGAGAACCAACTCCTGATTTTGAGCTTATAGCTGTACCAATGGGAATGGCAACCCTCAGGTGAAGCAGCCTGGAAATTAAACAGGGAGGCTCCAGGGGGTGAGGGGAGATAAATGTTTCACTGTGTGCTGCTATATAAATTAAAAACCTCCTCACATTAAAAAAAACAAAACAAAACAAAAAAACCAACACAAAACTTGTTACCTTTTAAAAAATCTTCTGGCACGTGAAGACAAGTTAGTCCCAGCTAAAATAAAACCTCACAAGCCAAATTACAGTTGCCATCCAAACATCCTGTTGGTAATGATTTCATTCACTGAAATGTTACATGCACTGCTTCAATTTATAAATCTGCATTTCAGATGAAAAAGTGCAAAATAAGGTCTAGTAAATTAGATATATTAAAGATTTTGCTACTGACTGCAGTTTCTGTTGCATTAGACAAGCACATTATTTGCCATAGCAGGCAGAAAAACAATGACTAAAGGCTGTTATTATGCCATAACAGCTACATTAAGATAACTGCAAAAATAATTGCAGATTCACAGCATCAGTTTTGTGCAAACAGTTCCAGAAACATTTCTATAACTTCAATTTGGTTTGCAGTGTTACATAAAGAACAGGGCTTAAGCCAAGGAATATGGATTGACAGTAGTAAAGCCTTGAAAATTTAGAAATAATAGTGCTGGCCCACTATGCTTCATGTATGTTAGCAAAAATTTTAGGAACAGATCAAAGTGGCTGCTGAGCTCCTTACACGGCTATTCCTTGTGGTTTGGGCAGTATCTTTGGATTAGAGCCAGTTTTACCTCCTATGCTGAAGCTTCCTCACAGGAAGATTTATTTGATGCACTTGGGGTGTCCTTACTGTGGACAGAAGCTGTGCATGGAAATATTGGGGGTCTAAGCAAAACACACCAAAAGACTTTTGGAGTTCTTTTGGAGAAGAGGCTGTGGTTTATTCCCACCTCTGAAGAATCTACATTTTTCTGTCCCAAAATTGCTCTGGGAACTGAATTAGCACATGGTAAAAGGAGACCATCAGGGGAGTAGCTTCAAAACTGCACATTACTGCTCTGATCTGAACCACTGCTGAACAGACTTGCAGGGCTACCAAGCAATTTGCAGCACATTTATCTTTCTGAACTCAACTACCACTTTCCTGTTATCACTTTAAGAGGTTCAGGCCTTTTAGGTAACACTTCTAGAGAAATGTCACATAGCATTATTACACATCACTTGGTTAATTAAGCAGCATAATTTGTGGAAATATTGTGCAACAGTAGGTTGCTGTTGCTAATGATGCGACTTAGAGATGCAGAAAAGAAGCGGGTACAAAATACTACAGCATGTGTACTTTAAAAATAAGGCCCAATTACTCTTGTTTCTGTGACTGAGAGATACACTAACAGAAGATTTCAAAGCAGGAGAAACAGCTTCACTACAGACAGCTACCAGAGATATCTGGATATCTGTGCTCCACATCGATTCCTCTATCACGTGCCCTCCATCCCCAAACAAACCTGCCTTCCCCAGAAAGAGGATTATCAGACAGGTACCTGCTGCTGGCTCCTTGTGTCTTTTGCCAGCAGCAAAAGCAGTCACTGTGAAAGACGAGGTGAGCACCTGATCAATTCCAGTAAGAACTGGGAACTAGAAACACTAAACTCTGTGTGTATGTGCTGCACACTTGAGGTTTCATATCCTTTTTTACCTTGGTCGTTCTGTCACCTGAGCTCTATAATCCCTGGAGGATATGCAGTACCTGCATACTGCTATGGACATGACTGGCTCCCCTGAAAGAGATGGGAAAAGGGTGAATTTGGTTGCACCAATCCAGCAGGAACTCACTCACTCAACACTGGGCATCAGAGCAACCTCAGCAGGTGATCTGTCATCACAAGCCTTGCAGACCTTGCTTTGCTTCCCCCACTGCAAAAGGCTGTACCCGGTGAGTTTTGGAGCGATTCCCTGAAATTCTGGGCAAGTCATCTGCCACATATCAGCTTTGCAAAGTGCGGGTGTGTGGGATACAAAACTGACTTTGAGATAGATGCAAAGACATGCTCAGTCTTACCCTTTTTCCTCACGAGGAAAGTTCCCGAACTGCAACGTACACGCATTGCCCAGCAGATGACGCAGAGGAATAAATCTAAGAAGCTGAAGGTGGCTCATTTGCACACCGCTGATGGCAGCTTACATCTGTGCCATTCTAGTCATTGCTGTGAAGGCAGCAGCTGGAACACTGATCCTTTAAGGCCAGGGACAGCCCTGAAAAGGGGCCCCCAGACCAGAGTGACAGAATCTGTGAAATCTGGGGAAGTTAAGGGGTAGAAACTGGACCTTTAGGGGTGAAGTAAAACATGGGCCAACATGTTTGTTTGTGCTGCACTTCCCTGTGTCTCCAAGCTCCTGAGAGATTTCTGTTTAATAAATCCTTTGATGGGCCCAAACCCTTGCAAATACCTGCACATCAACATCCCCGCCTCCCCGGGAGGTGGGAGACAGAAAAATAGGAAGGGATAGAGACAGAAGAGCTGCTCAGAAGATCCATACGGCTCAATGCAATAGGAAGAAAACAGCTAGAGGCACATAGGACTGACCATGACACACTCCTGGGATGTGGCAGGACTCTGCAGGGAGCACAGGCACATCAGACACCTGCTTACATTGTCCACAATAAACAGGAGGATTCACAAGCTCTGTGTTCAGGAAAAGGCAAAAGCAGACAAGACAGGTTGAAAGCCATGCCTCGCATCAAAGCATACATGGCTTGAAACCCATCAAGGCTGTTCATACTAAAGGTCAGTGGATTTAATCAGTCACAGGAACGTCTACCTGTGAGCTACAGCCAGCAAGAAATCAGCAATTATCTTTCATGTTTAAACAACCTTGCACAGTGTTTTACATAACAAGGTGTGTATCACCACTCAAGCTTAAATGGGACTATTACAATCAGCCACTGTAACAAGCTGGCAGTGCAAAGAAAGTGTTTCCTGGTGAGCGCTTCTGTAGCTGCAGCAGATGCATAACTCCAGGATATTTGCTCCTTTCATGTTTTGTACCAGCTCTACCCAGTTAGGCAAATCATGTTCAGCTTGTTTCTAAACACGTACTCACATTGCTGAATGATTCCTTGGGAATTTTTAAAATGGAGTTAATTGTCATAAAGAACTGTCCACTGTGTTAATCCACGAGTATGAGGAGTTGCATTGCACTTGTCTGATGAGCTTGAGAAACAGGGTCCAGTAGATCCAGAAGGTTATTGAAAAATAGAAGGAAGGGTGAATTCTGTGTAATAGCACAACTAGAGCAAACACAAGAGTTGAATGCAGCAGTCACCCCCTCTGACAGCTGGCAGGGAGACTGAGATGTCTATCAATTGCAAAGAATCAGTTTTCTAGCTCGAGCTACAGACCTTGGCAGCTTATGCCATTCTAGAGAGTTATATTTCCACAAAATCAGTACCCCAGTCCAGTTCGTCACTTGGCATCGCCAGCATTTCTGCAAGGACCACAACCAGGACAGCCTGGCCCACCTGGGAAAGAAGATGCTGAGGGCAGCAGCTTGGCCAAACCACTGCCTGCCAAGCTCCCAACAGGCACCAGGGAAAGCTGCCTGGGGGACTGGAATTTTAGAAGCCCAAGCAGGCCTATGAAAAGCCCTATCACTTCACATGACTATTAAAAATGTCTTTTTTTCTTCATAAAAATGTCTCAGTAATTCAATTACACAATGAATTTAAAGCAGCTGCATACACTAGCAGAGTTAAAGCTGTGAGTGTCCATGCTTTGTACAGAACGTAAGCACTGATTTTGAACAGTATTTGTATTTTTATAGAACTGTTCTGGAAGGATTTTTGACAAATATCTTCCTATGAAAATGTTCGCTTGTCATAATCCAAAATTTTTCATGAAAAAACCCCCCCATATTTGAAATACTGGAATATTTTTTGCCTTGGGAAAATAGGTTTTTTTGCATGAAAACCTGTTCTCTATGCCATATAGCCCGTCTGCTCCATTTCATGAAGTGATCAACACTAGGTCCCTTCAGATAAACAAACCAGGACAGAAAAAAACATTTCAGTTTTGGACATGATGTGTTTGCATAACTGGCTTTCTCATGCCAGTCTAAAGACATGCTTTTTTTGGTGCTGCATAGGGCTAGCTGTTTTCTGACTAAAACATGCCACAGTCAAAGATTTAAAATGCTTAGTGGAATTGCAAAGGCAGGAATTTAAGTGGTATTTAACAATGCCAGGGAACATCTTCAGTCTCTCCTCTTATCCCTCTTATCTTACCCTAGAAAATCCCAAACCAAAGCTAACCCCACCTTCTGACTGATGACTGAGCACTGTGACTGCCTCAAACATTCATTAAGTAGTAGTGACACAGGTTACAGAACACAGAAAGAGCATTGCCTTTGGTCTAAAACCACAGTTTATGAACAAAGAAAACAACAAAAAACAGAAGCAGCAGTCAGCAGCTGAAAGGAGCTTTGTGCAAAAGTAATGGTTAGAATTCCATACATTTTAAAGATCAGGTTTTCACTTCAGTTAATTTTCCATATCTTTACTGTACCAGAAGGTAGTCTTTCGATAGAAGCTTCTCTCCCCTCCTCCCCCTTAATAGTGAATAAACTTTTATGAAGGATTTTACATTAGCAATTACTTACATTTTGAAGTAGAAAAGTATTTTTACACTTTTCTACAGAGATAACCATATGCTACTACTGCAAAAGAACAGGTCCAAGAACATTTAGCATGACATGGACTGAATACATAGACTTTGTTCCTTCTCACAGGTGATACCTTGCCAGCAGGATAACTAACCTACTCCAGCTGTCTCACTCTACAACCCAGGTAAGCACAAGATACACGCTCAGTGTTTTGTGAAAGGCAGCCAAGGAAGGTTGGGATTCATCTCCTACCTTTTACTCTAAAGTACGTTCAAACTACTTCAAGCAACTTCACCTACATTCATCCTGCCAGCCAATTTCCTTCTGAGGAGGACAGCTCGCTCAGATTTTGCTGGAGGTGGTGGGTTGATCCCAGAGAACAGCCAAACACCCTCACAAGATGCTTGGTTACTCCCCTCTCCTCCAGGATGGTGAGGGAATAGAAGGAAGGTGAGAATACTTCAGCAGGGAGGGCAAAAGGTGCATGCACAAGCAAAGCAGAAACAGGAATTCATTCAGCACTTCCCAGGAGAAGGAAGATGTCCAGGCACGTCCTGGCAAGGGCTGAGTGAGGGCAGGGTAGGATGCAAAAAGCCTTCACACTGTGCAAGCACCATTCAGCAACACCCAAAACACGGATATTTTATCAACACTGTTTTAGCATGGACCTGCCCCACCAGACCCAGTACCCCAGGACAGCTGGGTGAATGTCCCCAAGTCCCTCTGTGCTGGTTTTGGCTGGGGTAGAGTTAAATTTCTTCACAGTGGCTGGTGTGGGGCTGTGTTTTGGATTTGTGCTGAACACAGCAAGAATAATAGAGATGTTCCTGTTATTGCTGAGCAGGGCTTACAGCAGGCCAAGTCTTTTTCTGTTTCTCATACTGCCACGCTGGCAGGGAGGCTGGGGGTACACGGGAGGCTGGGAGGAGACACAGCCAGGACAGGTGACCCAAACTGACCAAAGGGATATTCCACACCATGTGACATCCTGCTCAGTTTATAGAGTGGGGAGAAGAAGGAGGAAGGGGGGGGGGACATTTGGAATGATGGTGTTTGTCTTCCCAAGTCACTGTTACGTGTGATGGGGCCCTGCTCTCCTGGGGATGGCTGAACGCCTGTCCAACCACGGGAAGCAGGGAAAGAATTCCTTGTTTTGCTCTGCTTGTGTGTATGGCCTTTGCTTTTCCTGTTAAGCTGCCTGTATCTCAATCCATGAGTTTTCCAGCTTTTACCCTTCTGATTCTCTGCCTGATCCCTCTGGTGGGCAGTGGGTGAGTGGCTGCCTCAGGCTTGGCTGCAGCCTGGGGTTAAACCACGGCACCCATTACAGCACTGGTTTGGTTTCTTCAGTGTTTGCAGACACACCTGTCATCCTAAATGCACTGTATCTATTCTGTCATAAACCTCATACCACCAGCAAAGACTGAATATTGGAGACATTACATTTACATCATTCTATCACAAACTGTCCTTGTTCTATACGTTTAAATTGTCACCTGCGAGGCACAGTCAGAAGAAACAAGCAAGTTGAGAAAGTTCGCTCCTAGCTTTTAACAATACTGAAAATTTGAAGTTAATTTGACGTGGAGTCAAATGGCATGGATGATTAGTGCTGCATCCATTTTAATATTCTCCTAATATTGAGAAATTATTGTCATTGTCTTAACTTTCTAAGACAGTTTTCAGATCTAATTAAATTAAACATTTAGGATTTTTTTCAGTGTTCAGAATAGCTTTGTAAATATGCAAAACCAGCAGCTAAGCTGACACTGATTTCTTCAATACCTACAAGTTCTTACATTTTCTCCTAATTTATTTTAGGCTTTAATTTACCATGAATAGCCAAGACTTATTTATATTTACAGGGTACATATTGTACACATAGGCATGAAAAATATAATTTGTCTCATCTAATGAGTCCTCATTAACTTTTGTTTCTACCTTTCCACAAGCAGAGTATTTTTAACGTATTCAACTGGAGTTATTTTTACCTAACAATTTATATAATTATTTTTCATAAGAGCAGTCATATGTCAGCCCATCACTACTACTGCAGCTTATTTTCACATAAATCAAAAACTGAAAAAGCCGACTTAAAGGAAACATTGCATGAGGAAAAAAATACTTTTCTCTCTATATAAAGGCAAACATGACCAAAACCTTTGGATTTCCCTTTTTGTCTTAACTGCTTGTGAAACTTTCAGAAAGAAGCTGCTTCCCTCCTCAAGAATTTGAAACCAACTCTCGATAACCTGGAAACCTAAACAGAACTAAAAAGTAAGATTGGCATAAGAGACAGCTCTCCATCACAGCAAATTACATTCTCAACCCTTTTCAAACACCTGCACCATAAACTCTGAGGTGCGAAAACACACACGTGTGCAGAGTCTTCCTTGGCAAAACCCTTCCAACTAATTGTTACAAAGATACCATTTAAAGGCTGATTCTTATGAAACTGGGATCCCAGCTAAGGCATGATATATGAAAATACGTAAACAGTCAACAACTAAACACTTAAATGCAGAATACTTACATTCCTCAGCAAATCAAATCATGAAGCAGAAGACAGACAGCCCATACACCTCAACATATTCAGAATAGAATGTCCACATTTATTTAAGGTAAAGGAAACAATTTCTGCTGTTCATTCAGTTAACCTTCACTGTTTATTACTTAACTAGTGAGTTACTTTTAAGCTCTGAGAAATGAGACTTAAATAGACAGGAAGTTCTTCCTTTAACCATTAATGGGCTGTTAAGAACCTGGAGTCATGAAAAGAATGGGGAAGCTAAAACTACTTCAAGATGAAAAGTGAAAGGAGAACTGTGACTGACAGATTAATACACAAAAATATCACCTTGCATTATCTGCAAGAATCACACAATTGCTTGTCTGGTATCTTACTGTTCACACAGCTGCTCTCCTTTGGCAGAGTATTACCAGCACCACATTCCTGTCTTTCAGAGCACATGCTTTAAAAAGTCTTTACTAAATTGAATAGAATGAGCAAGAAAAACTTCATAGGAAAGAAACCCCAGAAAGTGCAGAATTTTTTTCCATTAAAATTTGTTTTCCAGAAGTACTCACCAACTTTCAACAATGACTCCATTCTTCATCTTTAAAATAAACCTCAGGACAGTAAAGCTTGAGTTGTGGGAGGAGGAGAAAACAGCAGGGAAATTAAAACTCATTGCTCACAGAACACACCAGTGTAGTGGATTGCCTGCCTGTTACCACAATAACCACCTGGTCTGGAGAGTAACTTGAATTATTAAGTACAAAGAACCCTTCACACACACACAGTGCAAGACAGAGAGAAGGTCAGCCTGAAACTTTAGATGAACTGGCAGGTGAAGGTGAGCTTGAGTTCTCATGGAGTGTTAGAGAAATTGTGGAGCAACAACTTCTGTGGCCAGGGCTACCAAGGAATCCCAGGGAAGTCTGCATTTCTAAATGAGGAAATATAAATCCTTATCAGTCCTGTACACTAAGAAAGGTTATCTTCAAAGAGTGTTCCTTCACTGTGTCTGAATATCTGTGGAGAGCTTTGTGCCCTGGGATAAATCACCATGGACCACTTCATTACTTCCGTGACAGAGCTAAGGAGTGCTGATATGAGGTGTGGCCAAGCAAAAAAGCTCTGGAGCTCCTGAGCTTCTCAGAATGTGCCAGGCTTCAACCAGACACGGTGACAGCCTCAGTACATGACTGTAAGGAGGGGCCTTGGTTGCAATCAGTGACAACAGAAAGAAGGTGAAAGCTGAATTTCTCTTCATAATCCATCAAAATTCAAACAGCAGGAGGAAGAAATTTGCTTTTTGGGTATTGCAAGGGAAAGTTTTCCAGCCTCGCAAGACAGGCAGCAGCACACTCACAAATTCAGAGGTGAATTTGGAGGTGGGCTCCAAAAAGCCCTAATTATTATGCTTTCTGTATTTACATGTTCACCTTGCGAATTTTGTGGTTCACTTTTATTAATCTATGATTATGTTAAAGAAAATATGCATAGGAAAAATACTATATCAATCTCATTACAAGTTTCTATGACCAAGACAAGTCCCTGATTTCAGGAGAGAGCAAAATCTAATCCATCTTTCAGTGTTAAGACCACTGTAAAATCGTTTTACAATGCAAGGAATGAAACCATATATGCATTTGTTTTCTCCTCCTCAGAGTTTATTTTGCATGTAATTTTACAGTTTATACTTCATATCATACATTTATTCCTTCTCTTGAAAAAAGGTTTGACACAGACGCTTGCCTTGCATTACATTTTGAAACCTGGAACTGGTGCCAGTAGAAAAAAACAAAACAAAACAAAAAACCCCCACCCTATAAAATATATTAGATCAATACAGTGAATATAACATGTATTAGAAGTTGCTTGTTATTTCACTACAAGGAAAACAATCTGGGAAAGAAAAAAAGATAATCAGTTCCAGTTGCTAAAACAGTTCAGTATATTTTATTTAAAGTCATAGCGTAACAGGAATGCTTTTATTAGCCCACAACCAAACAATGATCAAACTGGTGCAGAGGAAAATGAAGCATGATCCTATGGTACTCAACTGCAATACAACATTCTCTGTCACACAGAACATATCAGACTGGGGATGTTCACAAAGTCTTTTCAGCGTGAACTCTGCAAAAGACTCTTTTCCATCATGCTGCATTATTCCATCCCTTATTTTGCTTAAGAAGTAAGCCACAAGTAAGCATTCCAAGAACTGTGAATAGACTGTCAGTGTTGGCACCAACTCCTCAGTAGTTTACACAATGGTTCACAAAGGAAACTGGGTGAAATCATGACTTGGAAATGGTCACGGACATCTTCCTCTTTGGCTAATTTAAAAGTTAGAAAATTCAGATTTGTACAAAAGACATTCATTTCAGAACCAATTCAAATATGTTTTTAAATAAATGGAACAAAATAAAGCATGTCTCGTTAATTTGGTATTAATTTTCCAGAATACTCTGCAATACATTTTCAAATATACAAAATCTTACTCTTTACAAAAAAGTTGTAGCTCATGAAGGAACTCACTTGAATTATCTTAGCAGCACTCCAATAATTAACTATCTTAATTTTAATCAAAAAAAACACCTTAGTTTGATCACTGTATTTTGAGACTGCTTCTTCACGAGAAGCAATGTTTCAAAAGTTATAAAAGTGCAAGAACATCATCATGTTCCAAGCTGAAAGGCAGCTTCTGGAAGTAGTGAAATCAGTATTGCAAGGTCCTGATGTCAGTGAAATAAATGCAGTGGGAAGAACTGCACTTTAAGTACCTCTTCCAGTGTGTTATTTGTTGCATTAAGACCAAAACATGCTTCTCACTGAACATTTTAGTGATCTAAAAATAGTTGTGTGACTTTTGTCCAGCTGTAACAAGTGAGATGCTCAGACTAAGTGATTTGGGTGGGAGCAGATAACCAGCACACACAATAGCATCAGCAGGCCACCACTCAATCGGCCTGCTCGTTTTGCTGCCCAGCATTTTTGTGCATTTTCAATTAAATAAAAAATGGCAAAGTACAAGACTCTCAGAGGACCTTCTCATCCATTTGGATAAACATTTCTAATTCCATGTTAGACTTCACTGAAGAAGAGGAGCCTCAGATTAGGTCCCACAAACTGTTAAGGCTGCCTTTTAGCCAAAAACTTCGGTTTCATTTAAGCAAACTACTTACTTTTAGTAAGAAGCATTAATATATAATGAATATTTGAATTCACTATCAAAATGAGGATTATAAGAAATTACAAACTTTGGAGCAGAATCACTCTTATCATTCCTGATAAAATTCTGTAAACAACAATTTAATTGAGAACACCTGCTGCTTTGCAACACCTTAAGTGTAATTTTATACTACTAGAACTACAAACCCAACGTTTTCCTTTCTGCCTCTTTGTAAAGCTTCCTCAAAAGAGGGTCTAGCAAGTCAAGAGCTCTGCAACTACATGTGAATATTAATCTTACATTTTAAACACCTAATATTACTATACTCAGCCTCAGAAAGCCTCCTTAGAGCAAGTTTTGTTATACTTAGTACTAGTACAGTGTATCAGGACTTCTTTGTGACTTGCTTCCTCGGTGGTAGCTACAGAGAACTTCACTTTGGGATATCCATGTTCTGAAGCACGAGAGCCACTCTGCTTGGAATGTACACCTGGGAAAAAATTTGACAAGAACAAGAACAGCTGAAAAACCCAGAAACTTTACAGGACCCAACTTCTTAATAACAGCATTTGGAAAAAAACCATATTTTAACTGTTAAAAATCTTTCATTTGTGGAGTGTTTTGGGCCATAAATATAATATTTAAAGTATGATTATTGACTGCTTATTCCCTAGCATTGGAATTGCACAAGATAGAAATTTAAAAGGCAGCCTGATTACAATCTATTTTCAATCCCTTTTCTATTTTTTTTTAATATCTTGTCACGATATATTTTAGGTGGCTATCAGGAGAGGGCCTCATATGGCTTACAATGACCAGTTTCAAAAACCTGAGGACAGCTACGTCAACAGAGCGATCAGTGATAAATGACAAAGTTTTGCAACTCTCTTCTGCTGTGAATTACAGTTCAGTTCCCAAGGCCTGTGATGTCATTTCATACAGGTAAATACCAGCAACATAACACAGCAGCCTATTCTTCACACTCTTAGCACCCATGGAATGTCAGTGAGCAATAAAACTCACTCCCAAGACTGGATAGAACCAAAAATAACCATTTAAATGATTGCATTTTTCTTTCCGTTTTTCCCCTAAATACCACGAAAATAGCCAAACACATATAATCAAAAGACTCCTCATAGATCACAAAAGAACTTGTGGCAATGTATTTTACATGACATTCCTTCCAAGCTGAGCAGAGTCACAATCAGAAAACAAGACCGATATGTGCTATCTACCAATTACCTCGGTACACGGTACTCCATCAATTGTCAGGTCTATGAATGTGTTTTCTGAACAAGTCAATAAAAATGCAATTATAAAAGGTAACACAAGATTGAAGATTATTGGCTTCATTCTGACAACGTCCCTTTTTAGACTATCCTTCAACCCTGTGGAATGTCTAATATTCCACAATTTCAACTGCGTTATCTGCTAACGAGAGCCTGATGGCATGAAAGGCTTTCATTGTTTTCAAAACAGAATAAAGCAATAAAGCAAAGAGCTTTAGGAAAAGGAGAAAAAGGAAAAGAACAGCTGATCTTCATTGAACCAGACAGAGCTGTGTCCAGTGCTTCTTGAAAGGCAGTGAACATAATGATTTCCCCTAAGGTTTCAGTGATAAATAGCTTCTATAAACCTGTGCAGGAGAGGAAATACTCAATGAAGTCAACTACCTCAAAACATATAGATAAAGGAGAGATTTTGAAGTTGTGCGCTGAGAAATTCAGCACTCTGGGTTCGGATGATGAAGTGAGAAGGGAGAAGAAGCAAACAGAAATAAGCTTTATAAGAAAGAATTTGTAAAATGTTACTTCAGTTAAGGGAATAAAAATTAAAGTTAATGCAGGCCACAGTAATTTTCAGTTATATTCTGGTCAATAATATGTCAGATCCTAGGAGAAGTAAATTATCCCAATTCTTTTAAAATCAGTTTACATCATCTGAGAATCTGAGGCAGTGTGGATCATCCAGCTCCAACCCCTTCACTGACAACCAGAATTTTAAAACTGGTTGAAGCACAGTTTCAGAACTTGTGCAGATGATTGTATTTAAACTAATGCAAGATGTGTTTTCCATTTGCCATGAAAAGATGTATCTGCCAACATATTACTTTATTCATGTGTTTCGTCCTTACCTAGGGAAATTAAACATTCATTTTAGGGTTTTTTATCTTTATCTTTAGCTTCTTGCTAAATCATAGAAAAGCCACATATGGCACTATCTCCTAATCTTATTTCATTGGTCAGTGTAACCACCTCCAAGGTTATTTGCTACAAAAAACAATAATTAAGGCATGAACAATGAAAAAATATCAATTATTGATTAAAGATATTAATAATTACAAATAAGATTATTAGTTATTAATTCCACTGGTGTACAATTTTTTTAAAAGGAAAAATACTACACAAGTATTAGATAATACTTGTTACAAATATATAAGTATTATTCCTTTCCCCCAGCCCAACAACATTTCCAGAAATACTACATTCTATGTGCTCTGTCTTTATTACTTGTCTAAATAGACAGAACTCAGAATATTTGCATGATGGACTGAAGAAGAAAAATGTGACCAACGAGGCTGGGAAGATCACTTGTCTTTCCTGAGGTAAGGTGAAAACTGGAAGATTATGTGCCCAGGATCCCAGCAGGGTTTTCAGCCTGGATTTCTCACCTCCACTCCTCCTTCTGATAGCCTGAACCATGGAACTTCCTCAGCCTTTTCACTCCAGTATTACTCCTTTTCTTTCAGAACCTTTCACCTGGATTACCACTCTTGTAGTAACATATCGCCCTTAATTTAAATTTATTTTCTCCATGTTTTTCCTGAGTGTACTGACCGTTTCAAGCCATTGTACCAAGCCAGCTGTGCTCCAAGCACATGCTTCAATCTGCCATTAAACGACACCATTAAAAAAGTCAGGAAACCACTGCTGACAGGATAAATTGAAATTTTATTGTATGTTTGAGTCCAGACACCTTCAAATATATAAAAGTATGGATAATCCTTAGCTCTAGATGTGTCTGAATTGTACTTTGAACATTCAGTTGATCAATGATTCACTCTAATTCAGTGTCATCTACAACTGTGCTCTGTCTCATCATGCTGGTCACTGTTCAAGACTCCAAACAGTATCAGTATCCTTGATACCAGCCAACAACTGGACACTGAGCCTCTGATTGCTGAAACTACAATGGCCCAGCCAGTTTTTAGCCCACCTGACAATCTTATCCAGCCCTGTAGTTCCTCAGGCAGGAATGCTGCAGGAGACCAGGCTGAAAGTCTTACTGAACTGACTGGAGAAACCTTGTGCATACAGCTTGAGTCATTTCATCAAGACAGCAATCAGGCTGACCATGCATGTTCTGACTTTGCTCAATCCAGGCTGGCTCTCTCACTGACCCATGCCATGTAACCCACTTGCTTGGACACAGATTCCAAGAGGAGATGGTTCTTGACTTCTTGAGGCACTGCCCCACAGACCCCTCAGCCTTCCTTTTCAGCTTTGGGTCAGTTGTCAGACATTTCCCCTGACCACTATGATTTTTCTCAGGTAATAGTCACCAGCCTTGCAATCACATCACTGAAATCATGGGTATATCACTTATACACAGCATCTTTAACCTATTGCCCTGCTACTTTATTTTCAGAGGTGCACTGTCACACAAAAAAGGGTCTGAAAGCAGGCTTTGCCCTCGCAGCGTGAGCCAAAAATGGCACTGAATACTCCTGTACTCTCCATATTATTCATCAAAGTTTTGAGTCTTCCCTTTGTCAAGGGACTTGCCTTTTTTTTTTCTTAAGATGCTCTTCCAATCAGCATATTTGCAAAATCACCTTCTTACTCTTCTTGATTATAAATATAGTATACAGCCTGAGGATATATACCTATTTATAAATAGACAAGTATACAAGTACAAAGAGGTTTCCTGATTAAAACCCTTACAGGAAACCTAGGTATTCATCAGCAAAAAACATTATCAGAGATATGCAATTTTTGAATTTTTCCATACCCTGGAAAGCATGTCTCAGAAGTTTATTCTTTCATATACTGTTGCTGAATTATATACTTTCAATTACCAGCTTCAGTTCTATTGATCTCTGTTCTTCTAACCTGCTTTTTCTGATCACACGTTTTATCCCATTCATGTCTCCTTCATCATTTCCCAAGGCTCACTTGATGAACATGGACAAAAGTGAAAATCCAAAGAACAGAATACTAAAGAGAATTCATTCATAGCTAGCCCACATCTCGATTCTCATCAATCAAATCACCATCAGAGTCTCTCTTCTGTTTCAAGCTTTCTGCTTATCCTGAACATCCTTTCCAGCCATTTCCTCCCCTCCAGGCCCACCCATGTTGGAAAGGCCCTCAGGAGACCCAAACTCCCTGCCGAAAGCAGGGTGAGCTCTGAGGTCAGACCACGTTATTCATGTCTTTAGATCTCAGTGAATTGTCCCTCTGCTCTTTATACCAACTGCTAACTTAAAACCTCGAGCCCTCTAAGGTTCACACCAACTCCAGTATTTTAGGAAGCCATCAAGACATCTAAAAACACACAGAGGAAGGTTCACGAGGCCTTTTCTGATGGGGGAGTGCAACATGGGGACTGGAAACATCGGATCTGTTTGAGACAGGATGGCTCAGCTGCAAAGACAGTTTTTGAAAGTTCACTTTCAAACATTTAGTCATAAAATACCACTGAAAGTATTTCTATTCTCAATTTGGCAGGAATGGAGTAACTGCTGTTACTTCACCAGCAGATGTGCTAACAGAGGATGGTGGGGGATAGGAATCTTGTTTATAAGTCAAATACAAAACAGGTTTTTGTTAGCACCTTTGAACTTTTTATACTGCGTGTCAATATGGGGCAGTTACACTGTCTGAAACTAGGCAAGTCCCACACAGATCAAGACCTCTGGCACTCAAACAGTATCTCTAGTAAAGAGACAAAAAAAAAAAAAAAGGACACTTTTTATAATCAACCTCTTTCCCACCAACACACAACACATGGAGTTCTATCAAGATGATTGTCTGTTCATGACGGCTACCTCAAACAAGATAAAAACAACTGGTACAACCACTGGCCAGGAATGTGAGATGTTTTTAGCCAAATGCTTACTCTTTATATTTTTTTTTTTCTGTGAATATCCAGATAACTTCAAGAAAAAAAAGAGATTAAAAGGAATACCACGTGTAGGAAGCACCTGTGAACAGCAGCAGCTATAAGCAGAAATATCACCTTACATATTTCAGGAGAGGACTAAAACACACAGCAGTCTCCAAATGTATCTAAAAACCCACAAGCAAGAGATTCTGCAAATGACAACTGCTACTTTCAGATCTGTCAGACTAATTCAGTACCAGGTGCAAGCACAACTGAAATTGGCTGGAACTGCAATGAACTACTCTTCATCCGACTTTCAGGATTGGAAAACACCAAGCCCTAACAATAATTTCAAGGTCATTTTGTAACAGATGGGAGAATCACTAGAACTCAGAGCTAGATCAGGCACTGCAGAAAAATACTCAGTAGCACATATTGCAGCTGGTAGATGCAGAAGGCAATGTCACAAGAGCCTGTGCCAACATTATCCCAAACTTTTAATTAAAATGAGGGCTTTAGACAATCTCCTGTCCCTGTATCACTACTAATTGCCACACATGGACACTATTCTGAGAATATAATTAACCATCAAAGAATAAAATAGATGATAGCTCTTCCTTTCTGACTGTAATTTATTATACAAAACCTCACACATTTTGGTTTTCATTTTGCTAGATATTGCACATGACAAAGAAGGTATGCTTAAAATAATGCGAAGTTCTGCCTTCCATTTTGTTTTTCAATTTACAGCTATACAGCACGAATATGCAGAAAATAATTTCTTAGATTGTCATGCTTCATTTATGCAAAAGAAGTCCATATATTGCACAGGATGTGTCTCAAAATTTCTCCTGTATTATCTTTTACACTCTTTTTTCAGGTTGAGAAAAAGTACTCTAAAAATGACAGCAAAACCCCTTTAAAAACAAGTGGACAGAAACGGAAGATAGGATGAAACAAAATTACTAACAGAGTAACTTTAGAACCATTACATTTGCTGGTGGTTTTAAGAGGTCAAATGATCAATGAAGATGAACAAATTAATTTAGAAGTCTTAATCATCAAGAGATAAAAATCAAAAATACCTTTCTGGTATTAAATTCTGACTGATTCACCTAGTTTGAACAGTTAAGTTTCTAACTACAAATATTCTTTCATTTAATCTCTATATCTGTGCATGCCAGAGGAGACAACAGTTAAAGATTACATCAGTCCCTTAAAATTCAATACATAAATCCTTATCATGAAAGTTATTTAAATCAGTATTTTCAAAGCTAAGGTCACTAAAAGCTTTTAGATCATTTCAGTCTATGGGAGTATTTTAATTTGTCCATAGACTCAAGGAAGCAGGAAGTTGCACTTTGACATTGAATAGTATACAGTAAGGTCAAGGTTAAAAACCCAAGCCTGTAATAAGGATATTCTTAAAATAAACTATATAATTTCACTTTCATTTAATATGAAAAGATTATATCACTGAATGCCAAAAATAGAGAATCAGAAAAAATACAGCACTGGGGACAGGGAAAAAGGAATACTCTGACGACATCTATTTATTTTTTTTAACTAATTGGAATGAACTACAGAAAAAGTAAATCTATAAAAGTTGAAAAATGTTAAGCAATTATATTTCACCATAAATAATATACTACTTTTCCAATGACAGAACATCCTCTGCAATATTCCATTTAGCCTGCTTATTACTCAGTCCTGTTGGTGCACGAAGCAGGAAAGTATAACCTCTCCATTTTCATATAAATCCAAACTTTTGGTGTGTTACAAAAAATTTAGTAGGACACTTATTGAGAGCTAGCTCTTTTCTACAGCAAAACTCAGTCAAGTTGGATACTTTAGAAAAGACCAACAAAACATTTTGAGTGACATGCTATCAAAAAATTAAACTTTTTCTTCCCCCTGCCCCAAATCTAAGTTTCACATCCAATCACAAAAGCCAAGTTGAGTACCAACAAATGAATTGATCCCTAAAGGGGCACTAAGATCTGACTCAGGGTTGAAATGTGTGCGCAGCACTTAATTTACATCTTGCAAAGAGATGATGAAACATAAGCAAGACTAAAGGTTTATAGAAGCATCCAAAAAGCACACCTTTCATAAAACATACCCCAAAAAAGACAAGTATGAGAATACCACAGCGGAGCTGTAAACTGAAACGAAGCTGTGGTAAAAAGAGTCGATTCTTACAGTAGTAAAATGATTCACAGCTTGTTATTAGAAAGTTTGATTACATGGAATGTTACGTACATTTCATATATTTGTTAACAATCCATTATAGAAAAAGCAGTGAAATAGAAAAATTAGTACAATTATTTAAATAAGTCATATTACAAAGGACATTTCTGTGCACTTTCTATGGAGTTTTCAAGGTGTGTCTGACGATTTTGAATTCTGGCCCTCTAACAGCTTTACTAAGCAAGCCTGAAAATTGTACAATGAAATCCTCAGCAGTGCTTACAAAGCTTCATCCTCTTCCAGGATTCTTTGCTCCAGGAATTTCATATCTCCCTTCTTCTCATTTTGATATGCCACCTTGAATATTTCTTTTATTAGGTGATTTTTTAGAATGAATCATGTCACATTTAATCTTCTATTTTTGCAATGCATTTGTGCGCTATTTAAGCTTGACTTGAGAAGCAGAATTATTGCATGTGATTTCATTTTGTCACAACCCTCTGGGCATGTTTTGCTCATAATGTTTACCCACACACCTTAAGGGAGATGCATCTCTCATTAAAAAATTACTTCTTTGAAGATTGTGGTGGAGGAGGAACTAAAATTTTTGAAACAATAAACTTAAGTCTCATGCATTATGAATAATTATTAAACAACAGTAAAAGAACTTTTATGAGTTTATTGGGGTGGCATCATAAGCCATTTGAAAAGAAATTTGATGAAAAGACTTTTGAGTTGGATTTTAGAAACCGCAGTTAAGACTAACAAAACTCCTAAGCAGGACAAACTACGCAATAACTTGGATGTAAATTGCTATTTAGAATAAACCATCTTTGTTTTACTGCAAAATAGCAGCTGGAGGCATTTACTGTTGTGGTAGTTTAAACCTTGGTTTGATGGGCAGGTTACTAAACCAATGAGAACAGCTGGTAACGCCTCTGTGAGGTACATATTTAAAGGATGAGGAAGTGCGAGGAAGTTCCTTTTCCTGCTCCCCCGTTGAGGGCTGGCCAAGGGAGGGGCCAAGGGAGGGGTCTCCTTCTGGAGCAGGCCACCGGGAACGCCACCCTGGAGCCACGAGCAGCCGCGCGGACAGGAAACCCCCAAGTGAGCTGGGATAGCGCGACCGAGATTCATCTGAGGCCACCGCGGCCTCCGCGCAGAACCAGGAGGGGCCTCCCCACAACTGGCACGGCTCGCGCCGAAGCGAGAAAAGACACCACGCAGCCAGCAATGAGAAACATGGCAAGTGTTTCTCCTGATGCAGAGCCCAACTTGACAAGACCAACTTTCTTCCAAGTCAGAGAGAAAGGAAAGTAAAGTCACGTGAGAAGAGGCCAACATGGCAGCGCCATGGTCAGTAGAGGAAGGGAAAGAGAGAAGGCACTCGCAGCGCCAGAGCTGAAATTCTCTTTGCAAGCTGTAGTGAGGACTATGATACAACAATTTCTTTTCCCTATAGTTCATGAAATGAAGTACATGGCGGGGTGCAGAAATCCACGTGCAGCCTGTGGAGAAAAACACTCATGCCAGAGGCCATAGATGTTGTGAGAGGCTTTTAGAGATTGAAGAAGAGAACCTTTGCTTTCAGGCTGGAATAGCTCATCCTTAAAAGACTAAAACCCCACAGCTATTATGACCCGTGATGTCAGTGTGGGAAGACTGCAAGATTCATGGGAGGGATATTTCTCACTGCAGCAGATTTTGGGCAGACTGTTGTTTGTGACATTCTGAAACCACGCTAGAGAAGTTCGCAGAGAACTACCTTCCATGGGAAAAATCCCACAGCACAGCAGGAGAAACTCTTTTCCTTAAACATAAAGAAAGACTCTTAAGACATGAAACACCGATCAAAACCCTATGTTTGTTGCCCTTGCGCGGTTTGGTGGAAAGAGGGAGGTACTGGAAGAGAAAGGTGTTCTGGAAGTTTGCTTTGGTTTCTTATTATTCTTTTTACTTTTAATTCTGTAAGTAATAAATTTTCTTCATTCTACTGTAAGTTTGAGCCTGTTTTGCCTTGAATTTTTCCATTTCCCTCTACAATCCTTATTTTACTGCATAAAAATGAAGTTTTAATTTCCCCTTCTCTGCTCAATTAAAGCAGAGGCAAGTAAATAAATAATTTTTCGTGGTGCTTGGTGCCTAACCAGAGTCAAACCACGAAAGAACTTTTGTTCTTTCTTATGTGAAGATCTATTTGCTGAGTTTAGGTTTTCCAGATTTTTTTTCCTTGATTACTTTTACTTGGTGTCCTTTCACTGGTATTTTACCTTTATTTGGTGCACGGGGAATCCTCTGGGGGGTTGGCTGAAGGTGGTCTGTGAATTGGGTGGCTGAAGGACATAAGAGAAAGTTTACCTGACCCACGCTGCTGGGTTTCTTTCTGACCTAGAGGTGCCATTGCCATGCCACAGCTGATGCTGCACAAGTGCATTTGCTGCTGTGTTTGCCACATGCCTTATCTTCCACATGCTCCTAGCAAACGGCAGCTTCACATTCTGTCACGTTTTTTCTGCCTTGGATGGTTTGCACTCACCTTCTAATGGACTAAATGTGAAATATACATTCCGAATTACAGTTAATTGGCTTGCAAAAGTTAAGTTAGTGATAGATAATTAAGATGCTCTCCAATCACCCAGGCAATGTATTTGAATTGGGCACACAAAGCAAGGACTCGGGAAGCATTAATTTGCTACATAACCTTCAGGAATGAAATCTTAGACCTTTCATTTCTTTGTGTGCAAATTGCACAAATACTTATCCACACTATGAGGGCATTGTCACATGCAGATACTTTTAAAAAACCAGAAAAAACTCATTCCTAAGATCCTTTACACCAAGCACAACAAAAGCACAAAAATTCTTTCAATGTAATGAAATTATTTTAAATCATGCAAATGTAAGAAATGACAATACTCTGGATACAATGAAAGAGAGAGAGAGATTAGAAGTGACAATAATTCTCAGGAGTTTAGATCTCACGAGAAAAGTTAAGATGTGACATTAGACATTCATGTTCCATTCTGCCATGGAAGAGGAGTGGCCCACACAAATCAGTGCAGATACTCCATTTTTGCAGGCTCTTAAGGTTACAAGTGTAACTTATTTGCAGGTGTTCACGTGCACCAATATACCTGTGCATAGACACACACCCCTCACCCAAAGACATGTCTTAGGTATAAAAATCTACTCAGCAATATAAGTGTTTTCAGAATTTTTTCAGTGAAATCTTGCCCTAATTCCCAGCCTTTTTGAATCTTAGTTTCTTGTGCTTATGAGCATATACACATATGTGAATGCATATATAAAGAACGGGAAATATGTGCACATATACATACATAAAGAATGGGGAGAATAACATTGTAAACTTGCTAATTGTGATGATTCTCATTTCAAGAGCAATTAAGAAAGGTAGAGTTTTATTAGTGACCACCTCAGCTAACAGAAATTGTATGCAAGGATATGTCTCCCAATTCATCTCAAGTGACTTGTGGGAAAGTCTTTATCCATTATTCATATCACTTTATGACTGGACATCCTTGAAATTCTTGATGTGAACAGAGAAATTATGTTCCATTTTGCAAAGATTTTTTGTAAACTGAGGAGGAAAAAGCCAGTTGGCAAATGCATGATATGCTCTAATTCATGTTTGTAGAGTTAAGCACATGATTTTAAGACAACAAAGCAAGACTTAGTTTCTGCAGAGCTTTAAACAAAGCAGGCATGGAGTTTGTCAGACATGAAAATAAAGCAAATTATAATATTAAGGATAGCAACTCAAAAGCATATTAGTAGGTTTTCATGCATGTTGGCAAAGAACACTGTGTGCCAGACACTGCAAAAGCGCATGGAAATATAAAAGTAAGGTTGAAAGAGAAGAATTAGTTAACATTATTTGTTATAATCAAATAATGTTATTATCTCTACTGATATTATCTCTACTGTTATTATCTCTACTGTAACAAAGCTTAATTTCAGAAAATAAATTTAAAATTTCTCCTCTTCCAAATACTAGAACAGACTCCGTATTTGTCCAAAGAATCGCAAAACTTACACAGATGAAAGTAGAATTTAAAAAAGCAAACAAAAAAACCCCCAAACACCTCGAACAATTTACTTACCATAATTGAATTAGGTCGATAATTGTGAGGATATTCTTCAGAGAAGTACTCTGTATTGTGGTCCAGCCTTTGATGCCCTCCATATTCTCCAGCATCAGAATCCAGAAGGATTTTATACTTAAAGGCAACTGTTAAGGAACTATGCCAAATTACTCTTAAACAGGAAAGAAACCAAACTGAACTGCAGTAATGGAAGCATGCTGATACATTCAATATAAAGCAAAAATCATAACAAATCTAAGAAAACAATGGAAAAACATACAGAACATATAGAAGTCATATGAAGTTTTGTCCCGAAAATTTAATTTTAGCATAGCGACTCCCATTAAAGAGAGTACCTGCCAGTCTCTTCTGCAATCTGCCATGACTGACAAGTTTATAGCAGCACAGCAGATACACACAGCACTTTAGGCGATGAACTAGGCTAAAAATGTGCCTCTAAACAAAATGATGCATTCGAATTGCATTTAAGAAGTAACATAATTGTGACCGTCACGATCAATTGGTATTTAGCAATACTTTACAGTCTGTCAGAATCTGATCAAGTTTCAATGAGAAAAGCATGTAATTTTACAGAAGAAAACCCCACAACTCCTTTGAGAGTCTTCTGAAAAAAAGTTTGAATTATTACAGCACAGAGGAACAAAAGAAAGAATATATTCTCAGAGAAGGCTTTTAAAGAGACAAAACATTCTGACTGCAGTTGTTAAAATGGGTTGAATTATTTAACAAAGCGTTGCAATGAGTTGGAATACCTGTAGATACTTAAAAAGATTCTAACTGATTTAGCGAAAAATAAAAGATAAACTTGAAACAATAAAGTCAGAAAACATAAGGAAATAAATGCGGAAATAAAGAGCTAACTCATATTCAAAAGTCAATTTCTTCTTATTTGGAACAAAAACAAATAGAATATTTTAATTTTTTTATTATTTTAGTACCTTGTATTTTTTTGATTGGACATTATTAAAGCATCTTTTTCCCTCTTGAAGTTACAACAGAAAGCAATCTCCACTTCCCACCACCCAAAAAAGAGAGGGAAATAACTGTGCTCTATAATCCACAATCTGCTTCCTCTATTCTAAGATGTGGAAGAATCTTATTTTCCTAGAGCTTGTATTTAATAGGATTAGGGATGAGTGAAGCAACACTCTTTCAAAAAAGTCAGTGGTTCTTAAACTGTTCTTGGGCTTCTGTGTTTTTTCAACCTTTTGAAAACAGGCCTGCTCAAAACCTGAAGGATTGTGATATAAACATAATTGTTTTCAAGTCTCTTTACACAGCTCCATCAGATGAGCTGGGAAATTTCCCAACCATCAGCCCTACTGATTGAAACCTCGAGTAACAAGGAAGGCTGAAGCATGACGTCACAAAGAAGTAACCACAAATTTACCCTGAGACACTTCAGACCAGAAGATTGCAATGAAGAAAAGTAAATGCGCATGAGGAAAACAGCAAAGCTGTCAATTAGCTTCCGAAGCACAAATGGTAACTAATCTCTTCCCCACAAGTGTTTGCAGCAAAATGAGAGAATGGTCCATAACTGCCAAGTTAGTTGTTGAGTTCTACAGGGCAGGTGCCCAAAGATCACCACATTCTCCAGCACAATCCTCATGTTTGTTACCTTTCCTCATTAAAAAAAAGTTTGGAAAATTATACTTTGCCAGCTTCAGTCCTCAAAGGCTTTCATGTGCACACCATACACGTCTCTCCCCTCCTTCATTTTATAAACACGTTCAAATTACCATTTGTTTGTTGTCATGTACCACATGCAAAGCCACAAACTACAAGATCCACTCACTCTCTTCAGTGTCCTCTCAGCAGCAGCAGCAATGTCTGCTACTATTCCACTGCATATTTTATTGACGTGGCAGGAGAACGTCTCCATTGAGCATTTCACACCTTGCTTCTGTGATCTACACTATACAGTACATTTAAAAAGTTATCAACGTTGTTGAAAGCCCTGACTTCTTTAATGATTCCTTTAAAACTGTTTACAGCAAATGCCATTGTTATGGCTATGCTATTTTAAAATCAATTCATAAAATTATGTCTGTATTGCCAGAGAGCACTGCTGAAGTTAATATCCCCATGTCTTCACACATATATAGCATATTTTGTGTAAATAGGGTTAACCAGATCTTGAATATTGGGGTCATAAAAGAATTTTAAGATCTTCACAAATTAGGTATTTGTCTGGAAAGAAGAACCAGTTTGGTAAACACGTGCATTTGCCTTCCAACTTAAAGCCTCACAAAACGTCAGCTTTCACATTTCAGAATTTTACAGGCATCTAGTTTTCTGAAGATTAGTTTCACAAAAACATTAAACAACAGATGCGCATTTTAATTAAGTGCATAATAGAAGGATTTTTTAATGCAATAGGGTCTCTTTTGTTTCAGTGACAGTATTGGAAATACTAGCCTGTATTCTCACTGGGGGAAAAAAAAATGCCTGATTTCTGTTCAGTTTGCTGCTCCAGCTAAACTTCCTACACACTACAAGGGAGGAGAGCAGCAAAAGCGATGAACCCTTGTATAGACAGAGCTGAAAATGGAAAAACTGACACATTATCTACCACATTAATTACTGAATTACTGTGCTTTTACAATGTTTTGAAATACATATTTTAACACAACTTTTAAATTTAATCTTCTGCCTGTTTAGTGACACATTTGCAAAGCAAATGCAAATCATAAAACAGGATAATTTGTATTTTGTTCCAACACTTACTGCTGATAAAAGAATCCAAGTGGTGCTTGTGGGGGTCATAGAGTCTAAAGTGGCCAGGCCATTTTGTTTTTAATAATTCTTGAATTTCACTGAAAAACTAGCATAATCAATTTCAAGATGAAGGGTACCACTGTTGCTCCTCTCCACACACTGCTAATTTTGAAGACTAAGGATTCAACCTAGAAGCAACAAAAAGCATATGGAGAGTATTTGGCTAAATTTTGTAATGAAATTAAACACCTTGGCCTGATAAAATTCAGCTCAGGATATTTCAATGACAGTTGAAGCCATTTAAGCACTCAACACATGCACAAGTACTGAGAGGGAGGGGTGCTGTCCCTTTTTGCTTCAGCCAAATATGATTTTTGTTTAAACCACATGTAAATTTAGAGATATGTCAATTCATGTTGGTTGGTGATTATAAACATAAAATGCAGATTTACTTTTAAGCCAAAATAACAAACCTTGTTAAAAAGGGGGGGATATACATGTATAGCTTAATCCAACACAGACGAGAAATTCTGTAACAAAATCAAGTGTGGAAACTCAATGAAGGAAAAGGAGTAGTTTCTGAAATCTTTAAGCCCCTTTTCTATTCTTTCTCCATCCTTTCAGCCATGTTCTTTTTGAATACAGGAAAGAAGGTTTCCATATTGAATTTTCACTGCAGACTGGCCTTGGAATCCAAGCACTATCCCTCAGAAAGGCTTAGGCAGTATTAAAAAAATAAAATTGGAAACTTGTGAATGGTTCTCCTGTTAACATTCAAAGTTTTATCTACAATCAAAAAACTAGAGACAGCTGACCTAGATGCTGATTATTCATCTACCTCAAAACTGAAGCAAATTAGGCAGAAATAATTTGTTAGTTCAAGCTGCCTTTCTCATGAAAAGGCTTCTGAAAGAGCATAATTTATGAAGTAAAATTCCAGCATAAGCACAGAAATGTTTTTCTTTTTCCATCACATAGTGACTCAGAAATTGGGCAATAAAATATGCCACTCTGATACTTACACAGACACACAGTGCTGCAAACCTCCGTCTTCTCCCATGCAGATCAAAGATTCATTCCCACATTAGTATGCTATATTTCTTATTCACACCTATTAACCTTAAGTATCAACTACCTTGATGGAATTTAGCATTTGACTGATCCTAAATTAAGTCCTTTGTCTCAACGTGCCAGAATTCTACCAGGCAGGGACAGTTACACAACCGCACTTCAAAGCAGCGTCTTTCCCTTCAGCAATTGCACGCCAGTGACTCATTTAAATGACCTTCCTTGCTCATTAGAAGCTCTAGGTGCATGTTGTAAATGTCAGAGAGCCTGAATTATTGTGAGGATTTTTAAAAAAAGTATATTTTTGCAGCATTTTGATGACAATAGTTGTGATTCCTCAGGTCGAATCTAGCTATTTGCTGACGGACAACGCTGACTTCAAATCACAGAATGTCCTGAGCTGGAAGAGAGCCACGAGGATCCAAGTCCAGCTCCTGGTCCAGCACTGGATAGCCCCAAGAGTCACATGTGCCTGAAAGCCCTGTCCAAATGCTCCTGATCTCTGTCAGCTTTGGTGCTGTGACCACTGCCCTGGGGAGCCTGGTCCAGTGCCCAACCACCCTCTGCGTAAAGAACCTTTTCCTAATATCCAATCTAAATCAGACATAGCTTCATTCCATCCCCTCAGACCCTGTCACTGCTCACCAGAGAGAGAAGATGAGTACCTGAATGTCCTTAAGAACCCTAAATTCATGCCACTCTGGCATTCATTCACTCTGGGACTGCAATGATTTGATACATGCTATGCAAAAATGGTAATATGTAAAACAAAGAAAGCACTCTTTCCCATGACATTTTTTTCCTGCTTTAGCAGTATATGACAACATGAAATGCCAAAATACAAACAGAGATAAGCTAGCAGCAATTCATACTGCTCAGCATATGTGGACTCCCATGCTCCCATATAAAATTAAGGTCTCATTCCTTGAATACCTCACACCAAGGTACAGCACCTTAGGAGAACAAGTCTTAGAACAGAGCGACCCAGTGTCAAGGAAAACAAGTCAAGAGTGAGGACTGAAGTATAAAGAGGAAGGAAAAACTGACCCCAAACCAACTGTGACTTTTCGTATAGACATTGATTGGCTGAATGTCCATAGAAAGACTTTTCAAACCAGGTGGGACCAGCAGAACTGTAATGTCTACTGACTCCAACTTCTCTTACAAAAGTAGAATTACGTTTGTTATGCCAACAGCCTACGAATACAGAACAGCTGAATGACATTTTCAGTGAGTTCAGAACAGAGGACTGCCTAGAAAAATGCAGGCCAGGCAGGAAGCTCTGCACCTTTTAACATAGCTGGTAACATATCTGGAAGCTCTATATAAAAACAGCTTAGAGATGTGTATCACTGCAATATACTGTTAGGCCAAAGCCATCCACTTAATAAAGGCAAATTTAATGACAAGGGTTTCATGCTCTCATTTGACTAGTTCAATCCACAAAACAAACTTAAACCTAAGTAGTGAAAGGATCATCCCATTTCCCACAATTCCCAGTATCATTCAGAAAAATGTTTAATTAAAAAACATTTAATCAATACATTATAGCAACTTGTCTCTTCTGGTTTATAACAGCAAAGGGTATAAAATTAAAAATCCACGAATTTATTAAGAGAAACAAACAGACTAACAACAAACTTTTGCTTTTAGGTACTTCCTCTTCATGTCTAAGTTTCAAAGGGTTCATAAAGAATTCCTTTTCAAGTGGAGAAGTTGTTCTGAGGATTTAATATCATGTTACCATATGTCCTAGTAATAGGACATACTTTTTTGAAGTCTTAGGTTAAAAGGTTCCATTATAAAACTATACATAAAACTCATGGTTCTAATTGCAGGAGAAGAGTTAGGAAAAAAACCCTAGTCAACATTAAAACACCACAATGTATTTAAAGAAAATAGAAAACAGAGCATCACAAGTCTTTAAATTGCAATTTTTTCCTTTTGCTTTCTCCAAAATTATCTCTTATGAAGATTTCTATTTTTTTTTTCTGCACACAAAGAATTACAGTAAGATTCTAGTGGTGACAAGTAAGTGATTTCTTACCTTTCAACTACAGATTGCACTCATGTAAGAAAAAAAAGAAATAAAATCAGCTTTCAACTTCTAAAATTTTCCTCACAAGCAAAACCATACAGAAAAGGATATTTTCCTGGAGTTTCAATACCCACTCTGTAGTCCACGTAACTTTGGTATGGATGGAAGTTGAAAATAAAAATGAGACCTGCTCTCTCAAATGCTATGACCTTATTGGACTCATGCTTTTCACTCACATAGGCCTAGGGGGGAAAAAATCAACACTTTAAAATATTTAATTTCTAAGTGAATTAACAAAACCAAGAAAAGCCCCACTGCTTCTGTATCTCATTTCAAATAATACAGGCAAATATTCAAGTAACACAGATAAAGGCATTAACATGCAAAATTAAATTGTTTATCTATGAAATGTCACACAAAGTTTTTGATTACTAAACTGTAGCTTACTTTTTATAAGGCAACGTAAAATTAAAGAGGTAGAAGCCTGTTCAGCATAGAGCACTTGAAAAAATTCTTGCTCAAAGATTGGTGGCATAGTGTTTTCATCACTCTTTCCTTTAGTAAAAAATGGATTCCTTTCAGCAAAATAAATCTTCAACCTACTTTTATGGGGATCTGTATCACATATACTATTATTAATTTAGAAAATAAAGCACTGGATATGTTTTTTTTGTTTGGTTTTTATGAAATCTGTGTGAGAAACAGCTTTGATAAGCCACATTAAATGGCTGTACATACCACCTTTTTTCTGTTTGCTAAAGTCATTAATAAATAACTAGACATCAATTTATAAAAAAGTTCTTTAAAGTGGATGATTCTTTAAAGTGGACTAGTATGAAATAATTTAACACTGAGAAATGATAATAATTGAGCTTCTTTCATAAAAATTACAGTGTGATACTAGAGTAAAAAATGCAAATACAGAAGCAGCAGGTTGAGGACTAGGAGACTATAACTCACACTAGACTCTACTGAAAGATTTTCCTCAGAAATGGAGTAATTATTTTTATGAAGTGTAGTGCCAGAACAATTTACACTTTTTCAAAGCAATCCTTGGATTGGATTACGGACAATTTTATAGACTGCTTTATCCAATCTACAGTTACTAAATAAAAATAGGAAAAATAATAGGAAAAGACCTTGCTGTGAAGCTAAAAGGAGACTGTTTCAGGTTTGTATTATCTGCGGAAGATATTTCAGTGCCATGTTTTGACAACTTGAAATATACGGTGAGGCATTACACAGCGCATAATAAAGTACTGTTTAAAATTTCAGCATGCAAATTTGGAAATGGTGTTACTCTATGCATGTACCCAACTGGTGTCTAAAACTTATCATTTTGTATATACAGCTTACCTGAGGAGATGCAAGCCAGCCAAATCTTTCCTCCAATTTATTCATATCTCTATCAAAGGCATTTAGGAATTTATAGCGAAGGAGATCATCCTCAGTAAGATTAAACTGTCTTCTGGCATAGTGGTAGCTCTCATTATTCCCTATTCTGGGGAAGTCAAGCCATTCTGGATGTCCAAATTCATTACCTGTATTTAAAAATATTAAGGATCTGTGAAATCACATGGTAAGAACACACTAGGCCTGCAGAAGCAAAATATATTAATGTGTATTTCATTTCTACAAGTTTTAAATTCCACAGAATCTGCTTCCATATATAAACCAGTCATTTTATTATGATGTCTCTCATTTATTAATATGTCTCTCAGAACTTCTGTTCATTTTTGAGCAAGTTTGTTTGGCCATTAAAACTAGAAGAGCAAAATACCCATGAACTCCAGGGGAAGTATAAAGTGATGAATGAATTATAAACTCCATGCTATCATGCCATGCTTAAAAATTTCCCAAAAATTTTTGCAAGTGGCTAAGTGCCATTGTATCTCAATTTGGTTTTCTATTGCAGTAGCTTCACAAGTGTCACCCAGATTATCTAGCCCACAAAACTACTGAGCAGACCTCTCTTGAAGACAATGAACAGGTTTATTCGGACTTAGATTACATTCAAAAAGAACGAAAAAGGTTGACATTTAATCAAGAAAAAGTTTAGCTTCTCTTATGTAGAATCTCCTAAGCAAATCTCAGCTGTCAAAGTTAAAGATTCAAAGCAAGACCTCATCTGGGACTCAGTATTTTGAGTGACTTTAATGTATCCAAAGTTTACTTGGTTGATATACTGTCATTATTACAGTTTGAGACAACTCCAAATGCATTTAATAATTCTAACTCATGCTAGGACCCGCTGTCCTGCAGGCTCTCAGTCCTTTTGGGCTATTCATCTGACACAGGATTAAAGGGTATCAAGTACCTTGCAAGTTAAACACTCGTTTCAAAGACCATGAGAGTTGATTCATGATAAACATCTCAGAGATTACACAACGCCCACTCACCATGAAACAGAAACAACGTGTACCTGGAAATACGTATGGGAAGTAATATGATGAAATTTAAGAGGTTTTCTACCTCTACAAAAACAAACAAACAAAAGAATAGCAAAAGAACCCTCACATTTCTACAAGCTGTTACTCAAGTGTTCGCAATGAACTGGAGCTTTGTGGGCTGACAAAGGGCAGGGATGCCAAGGGAAGGCAAGAGATTCTTGGCTGGATCCCCAGGATGTGCATCCATCACCCATCTGCTGTTCCACCCAGCCTGCACTGCCCAGAAGGCCTGGAGGATACAGGCAGCAGTGACAACTATGAACTTGGATTTGTGAAGTGATTTCTGTAATTCCATGCTTCATGGGAACAAAGAAATGAACAGAGAACAAAAGAGAAAAGCCTCATATATATTTAGGAGAATCCTTCAGAGTGGTATCCGCTTTGTAAACGAACTGACAAGTTGTAAATTAAATTTCCTATTCAAAAGCTAAACCACTAAATTTCGTATTCAGCTCAAAACTGGAGACAAATATAAAAGAATCAGAATCACAGCAGGACTTTCAAAATGACCTTGGAATAATGATGGACTGAGCTCTTAAACTGTGCTAACAATACGGTTTGGAAAATGAGGAAAGATATTGCTACAAAACAGACACTGTATCTAACCAAATTCAATATTCTCTGAAGAGCTAGGCAAGGTATTACCTTCTTTCGTGATCTGCACACTATTGAAAAGATGAACTACATGAGACAGCTCAGCTAAAGACAGCAAAAAACATCAGAAAGTCAGAGATAATACATATCTTGAATTGATAGGCAAGGAAATCATACCTATTTGTTCAAGAAAAAAACAAAAATGGGGGAAATAAGCAATAGAAGATAGCAAATAAATTAGACTGAACTAGCCCATCATTTCCATGGATTATTTCATTGTAAGTAGAGCATGCTTCTTTCAGGCTTATAATGCATAATGACTCCCTCGCCTCCACTTGCTTTGCTTATTTCCACACCACAGTAACTAGTGCGGTTCTGTCGCAGTGGTTGCAGAGACGGAGAGAAAATGCAACATAAATTTCTGGTTTTCACGAAAAAAATGCAATTATTTATTAATATACAGACAGGTTTATATGAGTTAATTCATTTCAAGTTCACTTTGAATACAAAAGGGTATTGGATCTCTGATCAGCCACCCCCCAGGGTGATTGGTTAATCCAGAAGACACTTATTTCTAAATATTCCTCCAGGCCGTATCAAAACAATTGTACAACAGCTTGCACGTGTGAGATAGGAAATTTAGTTTACAAAAAACTGTTGGCTTTGTTTTTAAATAGTTTGCCTGGGAACATGAAAGCTCTCACAAAACTCTAGGAAAAGCAAGACTTAGGAAAAGCAGGATTTTTACAAAATGCTGGGAAAGCTGAGAAAATTTCTCTGCTAAAAGCTTTTTAATATCCACATGGTTCCAATTCAGTTTTGTTGTCTTGGCTTTTTAAAAAGAACAATATAAGTGCAGCAAAATACTTAAAGCAGTCTTAATTTCCTACACTATTACTAATGGCTATTAAGAAAAAAAGGGAATTTAGCACAGTGCAGCAATTTGACGAAAGACCAGGATACTCTCTGTTGCCAAAAACACAAGCCAAGGTCTAAACACTGCATGTATTTTGACAGTCTGTGTCTATGAGCACCTTCTGGACAAAATGCTCCTGAGTCTTTTGTACTAGTTGCTTGACCGTAAAAGGGTCACCTGATTTCTCTTTATAGGAAGAAAATTTGCTCATAAATCGTAACAGAACAAATTCAAGTAATTTTGGTTACGTTTTTAAACTGTGGTAAAGGGAAAAGAAAGTAACCTTCAGGCTGCATCTACATCTTGTGATGTATTAAGGCCATGCATCCTATAAAAAACCCCACATCGAATACTATTTTTTTAATTGCTATTTTTTCCTAGTTTAACTTCATAATAAGTGGCAGGAGGGACTAGGAAAGGAAAGGCACAGATAAGTGACCAACACTTATTTCTAGAGATAACTATAGGTTCACTAAATGTGAAGCATGATCTGCCTCCTTCCCCACGTTAAACTTCTCATCTCTGACAAGAATCAGCAACATTCACTTCTATGCTTAGAGGCTTTCACAATTATCAAGTAGCTACTGGGATTTCTTTTCCTCTAATTAATTTACTGTTTGATGTAAAGGTCCAAACTACAGATTGTCAAGAAGGCAGCTGCCACAAATGATGCAAATCAAGACAATGGAGCTAACATGGGGGAGGCAGAGAACAAAGCTGAAATTAACTGAAGTTTTGATTAGAGAAACAAAACAAAGACAAATCCTTGAAGAGCAATGCATGCTAATTTTATCTAGGAATTAACTGAAGTTTGCTATTTCCTGCATATTGCGCACACTGGACAACTTTATTATGTACAAGATTTCAAGATAACAATTCCAACAAATAAATTAACGTTCTACTACCATAATGAAAATTTATGTCACCCTTGTTTATGAGGCTAGAAATGCATTTACACCACAAAGAAGTTTGGCTGCAGTGGATTCTTTGAAGTTGCACCCCACAGGTCATTAAAGTTTTCTTGATCTCTCTCCTTTAGACATCTTTAGTAGCAATTCTCTCTCAAAGAATCAGCCTAAGCAGAACTGAAGGGATATTTAAAAGATGGAGCAGGCAGCTTCAAGAGATGCCTGTTATTTGGAGTTGCTCGCATTTTGAATTAAGTATGACACTAAATACTTTAAAAGCAGTTAAAACAAGTAGTTTATTTTATACAACAAAGGTAAGAAGTTTAATTAGCTGTATAAGGCTAAACAAGGTTTTAAATGATCTGAAACGCTACAAAAAGATCCTATTTAAAGCTGACGAGCTGGAGACTGGACACATCGGGACAAAATTCCAACAGTTCCACTTTCAAGTACGTCTATCAAAGTATGTGGAGTTACACTAATTGACAGAAGTCAGATAATTAAGTCATCCAGCAGTTGTAGCTGGTTTGAATTTAACTTCACTACCACTGTGAAAAATGATGACAGTGCAACAATCTGCAGGCTATAAATAGAATCAATGTAAATCAGATCTAGACAGCATACGGTATTTACCATTATTTCAAACAATAAACACTTCAAACAATGAATCTTCATTTTCCCTAGTTGCAAAGCTCTTGGGTGTTAAGTAATTCTGATACTCTGTATTTACTCATATTCGTACCAAATCTTCTTCTTAACATTCATTACTACCAAACCCAAATAAACACTACACTGCCTCTGAATGCTGAGACAATGAGCCTCACTGCATGCATTCCTTTAGTCTTGTAATCTATGCAAAAATGAAATAAAGTGAAATTCCAAATGGACTCCTGAAACACCTCGGTTAGATGACACAAAGACCTTCATATTTTTGTAACCCTCTAGCACTGGTATTCAATGACATATTGAGTCAGAAAAGACCAACAAAATCAATTCAGGCAAATTATATTTTAACTTCTGCATAAGACACAGGCTAGAGGAAATCTCTAGCATAAGGTAATGGTAGAGAGGGCAATTGGTAAAGCCAATTTTGTGAAAAAATGTATTTATCTCCCATTTTCTGAAAATATCAGATATTGTCTCCTCCCAAATTATGAGAGATGAAAATCACCATGAACACCATTTTTTTTTTTGCAGCTTGGATCTTCCATATTTCCTAGGAGAGAAGGGAGGGAACGCTTAACCTTCCCTGTATTAAAGGATCGAAGAATGCATCTCCTCTGAGGTGATACAGTCACGAGGGACCACAAGGATGCCTCCAGTGTATCCAAGACACGGGAAAGGATTGAGTCCTTAGCATGCTTGCCCTAAATCACACAGGGACACAGTACTCTGGGCAGGGACACAGTACCTGTTGCTTCTCTCCCATTCCCTTTTCCCATCAAGGGTTGCTCTGTCTTCACTCCTTTCCTGCTGAGGTTTAAAAGTTGGCAGCTATTGTACCACAGGATTTTACAATACTGATAAAACAGTTTCAGGTTCTTAAAGGAGAACAATTTCCCAATTGTTCCAACAAAAATTCCAACCATACTAAATGGCATTGTTCAGTTCTCATATTTCAAACCCACACCTCTCTTTTGCCAGATCAATTACAGAAAAAAACCCGAACCAAATAACAAGAAATAAAGAATTCTCCTCGGAAGCACCAACTCTGCACCTATATTAGGAAGGGCTGGACGACTGAGAAGATTTCTTACACAAAGGAGTAACCAGGCACAGGCATAATAGACAGGACATGGCATTGCTCACCATGATTTATTTTTCAACAGAAGCAAAGCATATGATGGTTATGCCCACATGCTGATATTTAGCAGGACTGTATTTACACAGGAAAAAACCCCAGCATTTATCTGGAATAAATTATTCTTTCGTTTACTTATTTGTAGTGTTCCATCAAAGGCATATTCAATAAAATATTAGTGGCCTCACTGACAACAGTATTCAGTTCCTGAGGGCAGATGAATGTTTTCCCTTGAATGTTTACTGATCAGAGCAAGAGTTTCTGCAGTTCACATTAACAGACGACAACAAAAAAAAAAAAAAAAAAAGAGCATCACGAGAAGTTACTCAGATTAGAAGGGATCTTGAGAGGATAATTATTTTATTAATCTACTCTTAGAAACTTTCAAGCCTGAAAGTTTACATTTCAGCCCCCCCTTTCCCAGTGCAGAATAATATATTCCGGACTTACAACTTACTCAATTCCCTCATACGGTATTTAAAACAATAAAGTAGCAATTAAACTATTTGTGGTGCTTTTACCCTGAAACAGTTCCCATTTTGCTGTTTCCTATTAGCTGCATCATGGTAAAAACAACAGACCAACTTTGATACTGTGACATTTCCACCAGGCCTTATGCAAACACGCACAGTATACATTATTTAGTCAACTGCTTCCAAGAGCTCACTAAAATATTTAAGAACAGAAATATTGCACAACACATTGCAAAGGTTAAAAAAAAAAAAAAAAAAAATCAAAACAACATTCAAAACCTCCTCCAAATCTGACAAAACACACATATCTATATCAAGAAATTTTTTCAACACAAGATGCAGTCAGAAAAGCTCTAGCTAAAACTTTCAGCGTGGTGCACTGCCAAGTATTGACTGGTACCACAACTGACAGGTTAATGGGCTTACAAAGTGAATTTAGGACAAGGCTGGAACAGAAAGAGGTCCAAGAAAGGTGGCAAGTCTTTTGCCCTGGGATATTAAACAAATAGCAGTTTTCTTGCTGGAGTCAGTAAGAATTTCATTGTCTAATTTTGAAAAAAGCATATCAAAGATTGAGAAAGAAAATGTAAACTGAAGAAAAAGACCATTTGAACAGTATTTAATGCATAAGAAAGTTAAAGCTTTTTATGTTAAGCAAATCAAATATGAAAAGTTCAGTATTATCCTGTTCTTGTTACAGGAACAAATCTAGTTACTCATATAACTATGCATTTGCTAACAGGACAAAATGAGAAATCTAAAATTAAAATTTGGAATAAACTTTTTAAAAAGTAAGGGGAAAAGAAGGCATTCTAAAATAGATGTCAGTAATCAAAACAGAAGGTGTATTGTGAGAAGCCTTGGTTTTCTTGGAACAGTACAAATCAGCCATCAGAGTAGACTTCTGATTGTAGGTCTAAAACTCTTCTTACCTAATGTCCTCAAAGGAGTACATTCCCAAGATTCTTCCTAGACTCACATATCACTGCTTTGAGATTAAAACTTCTTTCTGCCAGCTACCTCCTGCCCTCCACCTGAGGTTAGTTCAACCCTGCCATGCTGAGAAGGTATTTATAAACTTCCTAAAAACATGTGATTTAGAAAACATCTTCTCAAGACCTTCTCAATTATAAACATCTCTCGTCTGCCGTTGTTTCCAGTGATCCCAGGTACTTACTGAAGTATTTTCAAAAACAAAATTATGTGATTACTGTAAAAGTCTTTGAAAAGGCACAGCATCATACTGCTACACTATCTTTTCCTCAGAGAAATGGAAAACCCCAAACAGCCACTACAGCACCTGAAGTGGTGCCTGGGCACTGTTGCACAGTTCTGAAAGAGTGCAGAGACCTTTGATGTGCTCAGTCTCACGGCTGCCAATGTTATGACTCCTCTGATGCAGAAAACCAATCAATGGTATTTCCAAGTTCCCATACCAGTTATGCTTCAATGCAAATAAGGAAATGGAGTTATTTGTTTTCTGAATGTTACATAAGTGATTTGTGAATTTGGAAGGTACAATCAGTGTCTTGTTTGCAGGACTCAGCACTGTTTCAAAGCAACAGTTATGTCTCGTGCTATGAACTTGCACATGCACAAATATAAATAAACATAATATAAAAAAAGCTCAAACAATTGGTGTATTTGTTTCTACACACTATTCTACACAGCAGCTGAAATCTTTTGTGTAACTAACACCTAACTTAAGCCATACTTTAGATATGCAAGGATATTTGCTTAAGAATTAGTTGGAACAAAGAGAAAAATGGCAAAATCAAGCAAAACAATAGCTACAGAGTTAGGTGTATTGCAAGTGACCTAGGCCTATTCTGGAACATTTCCAGTGTGTAACATTCTCCCTGTGAGACACTCCACTGCAACAGGGACCACGCTATCCCCATGTTTTTCAGCACTGCCCTCACCAGCATTTAGGATGTGCTTACCTGTCCTCTCGCTCCTCAAACTCTTTGTGAAAATACCTGAGACAGAAGTTCCTGTTGGCAGGTTATCACTGCTGCTCTCAAATGCATGTTGTCTAGATTTACGAGGGCAGCCAAGCTGAAACATGGCTTACACTTCAGGCACAAGGTTGCAGAGTGACAGCCTTTACTCCAGGAGCTTGTTTCACATTGTCTGATCACATTTCGTTGATATCTATTCATTCACAGATCTGCTTCACTTATAAAGCTGTCCTGGAGTTTGAGATGCCCATCTGTGAGCGTGGTCCTCAGCAGGTCTTTCAAACATGTATGACATGACCAAGCACTACACTTCGAGATATGGAACAAAGGGGAAAGTTGTGCAGAGCACCAAAGAGTAACAGAGTAATCTGATATATTCGTGCTCGATGCCAGCTGAATGTGAATTTTCAGTGCTTAAACAGCGCACATTTTACACTCCAGCACAGTTCTGGTGAATGTATTATTAACCAACCTGCTGTGAGTGAATACAATCCCTATATAATCAGGTCTGGATATAGTTTAGTCTCTGAGATTTGTCTCTGAGGTAAATTGCAAAGCTCAAAGGCCTTTTCCATGTCCTTGGACAAAATAAAAAAAAATATGCAGAAACCATCATGAAGAATAAAATTCAGTATCCTACTCTTAAAATAAAAGTTTACAGAAAGAAAGGAGTACATATTTTGGTAGCAACTTATAGAACTCTCATGCAGAAAATCTTGAATGTTAGCAGAGAATTTTACCACACTGAAAAGTGAAAAAATAGTAAAATGATTCTGAAATAAGCCACACATCATATTAGATAAGAAACTTCTTACATTAAAATCCTTCCAGCTTCCTAATTCAGCAATTAAACATCATGGCAACACGTCAAAGAAGTTTTCCACCATAATTTTATCTTCCAATTAAATACTGTTCGGAAAATAAAGATTGGGAACATACAGACATATTTTCCAATTGTTCAGTTATTATGGAGTTTGACAACACCGCTCCAGCATAACGTGTGTAGTGCTTGGTCAGTAAACCCAAACCCATCATTAAGGAGAAAGGCAAATATTGTGATCCAGAACAGTATATTAGCAATGTTACAGCATACAAAGACTCTTCCAAAATGAGAAGAATTGCAAGCATTTTAAAGTCAGGTTTCTCTTACAGATTGCAAGCATTTTAAAGTCAGGTTTCTCTTACAGAGTGTCCTCAAATAATTTGTTTCAAGAAATAGACTCGCCCCGGTGAGCTGATAAAACAGCGTAGCCCTGCCAATATTCAGCCTTCCCACTGTTCAGCAGTGCATTTGCTTTCTACAATTACTTCAATTTCACTACTTACCAGGAAGACATTCAAATTTTTATTGTACTTCTACCTCGCAGAAAAAGAATGTATGAGACTGATGCTAAATAATCATGCACTGAGGATTCAAGGTCATATCAGGTTAAGGTTTTGGGTTTTTTCGTTGCAGTTTGGTTTTGTGTGGGATTTTTGCTGTTGGTTTAGTTTTGCCTTACATAACAGAAGAAAATAAATGCCAAGTACTGACACTGAAAAAGATTTGCCAACTACTCCTTTGGCTTCAGGGCTGCTGCTGAGGGTTGAATGAAACATGAGCCATCTGTAAAACTCAAATATGATGGGGAAAATATAAATACAAAAAAAACCCCACCAAAATCCGTATTTTGAGATTCACTTTGTTAATAGTTTAAATTAGTCCTGAGATCGGATATACCAACTAAATAATCCATTTTTCTATATTTAGCAAAGTAAATGTTATACATGACAGTACACATGAGATAAGGAGATTCACAAAAAGAACTGAGCGTGTAGGAAAGAGGAAGCCTCAAGAGTTTCAAATTCTCATTAGGCCTATGCCAAATTAAACAGTACATTTACATTATGATTTATTTTGCTTCTGCTTACTAGTAAATTAATAGATTAATCAAGTACCATAACCAGTTTAAACTCTATCAAGTGGAAATAATTTCCTGTTTTTTCCTCTCACAATAATTTGACTCTTAATCTGGGAAGAAGATTAGCTTTGAAATACACTAATATTCCAAAGAACAAAACCGCTGCTTTGCTGTGCATTTCAAAAGCAGTATCCCCAGTGGATGGTAAATATTTACGTTGGCATAAACATAATTAATGTGTATATTAGAAGAATGTCCTGTATCAACTTCTGTACTTTTTGCATTAATTGTTTCAGAGTCTTTTGCTCCCCCTTTCAACTTGTTCATTGTTAGCTTCACAGTTCGGGGCTTTTTTTGTTTGCTTGTTTTTGTTTTATGGGGGATTTTCTTAAGATACTCTTTCATAAAAAATGAAAGATGATGAGTAGTTTATGTAAGACTGTAACCAGACATTTGAAAGCAATTTTTCTAAGTCATGTTTATTTGTTTTAGCATATTTCAAAAATCCTAGCATAATAACCTTATGGTGACAGCATAATCTGTTGCAAGATCTCTGCTCATTAGAGTCAGTCATAACCAGGATGTCTAAGGCAAGATTATTTGTATTGGTAGGGTTTTTGTTTGTCTGTTGTTTTTTTCTATGTGGAAATGGATATTGAAATTTTCAAGTTTGGGGTTTTTTTTTCAGAAAAAACAGTTAGAGATGAGGATTCAGGGGTCTCTGGTACTTTGCCATGCTACAAAAGGCGCAGGTTTTAAGAAGAGTGTCATCTGCCTGATAATCAACTAAACTACTTATGAATATTACTCTGTCTATTAAAGTCAACTGCTCTTGAACAGAAAATGCATGGTTTAAATTGAATGCCTTGTCTGTAAATGAGATCTACTAATGAAGTGCACAAAATGTGTATATTTATGAGAAAAACCTCTGATGATGTAATTCTGACCTGTTCAAGGCAGAATTGCCCTGGTCTTCTCTCGCTCTCTTACTAGAGACTAGAATACAGACTCAGATTCATACAGTTTTCAGAGTTAATCTGAACTTTTTGCAAGATACAATGTGTCTATCAGACTGAACCTGAGTAATGTTAAAAATCAGAATTCATTTAAAAACACTGAGATGTGCTGCTTCCACAAAAAGTACTTAAATCTTGGAATGCTCACTGCATCAGATTTTAAAATTTAGCATAGAATTGCAACTGCTTCATGTGGACGTTATACATGCACATCTTATATGGAAGGAAGTGGCACAAAATTGGTTTTTTAAGCATCTTAAATCCGATCCTTGAGCCATCTTTAGCCACATCTCAGAGTATAAGAACAAAAAAGGGAAAGTTAAAATATCATAGCAATATAACTCGTGCATATTATTAAAGTTCTTTTACAACTGTTTACAACGCCAGAAGAGGATAAAGAAAGGCTGTAATTAAGAACATGCCTCTGAAGAGCATCACCTTCTAATACTAATCTACAATTAGTTATACCAGACTAATTGCAGGTCTTTCAGTATGAATGGGCATGTGGGGACTGCAACTGCAGTGCAGGCTGGGGCAGACCTTCTTCACAAGCATCCTGATGACCAAATGGACTGGATTCACAATGTAAAGAGAGTTTTGACTCACCTATACATTAACCAGCATCAGCACAACTGAGAAGTGGGAGAAAGGGGAAAAAAAGGAAAAGAAAATAAAACAAAAAAGGAAAAAAATTAGATATAGGCCAGCAGGCAATAGTTCTGAAAACTGAAGCAAAAGTATTGCTCAGATAAAAAAGGGACTTAAAGGAACTGGTACTGATGGCACCTTCGCTGCAAGCAGCAGGTGAATTATAAAACAGCCACTAAAATCTATAGGAACAGAGCACAGTTATCCAAGGAAGGCATTCATATTTTTTTGTTTTGTTTGTTTGTTTTTGTTTGGTTTTTGTCACTGTTGCTGTTTTTGTTATGTAAGAAGACAGGAAAAAATAAATCTCACAATATTGTGAAAACAGGCTTAAAACAAGTTGTTTGTTAAAGTTTAAAACATAATACAGAAACAAACTAGACTGTAACTGAATGTTACCACAGCCTTTCAAAAAGCAGTTGTGGCCAAAAAAGCCCTTTCTGCACATTTAGTTACTCCTTCACATTCTCCTGCCCTTGTATTTCTGAAGAGGACATCCCTTAAAAATCAGCTTTAAGAGACATCAGAAGAGCCACAATATGCCCTGACTTAAGTGGCATGATTCTACTCCCCTTCTTTCAGGTAATCATTCTCACCTCAGCCAGAAAGACTAGAGAAAAGATTATGGACATTTGCTCCCTAATAACAGGTCATTTGATAAAGAGCTTGTAAGAGGTACTCAGAGTATCATCATGCAGAGCTTCTGCCAATTTTCTATTTCGTCTACCAATTTTCAGGGTTTAATACAGAAAATTTTTCAAACAGCTGGGAAATCCAAGACCCACTAACACATTCCATTTCCTGATGATGGCCACATTACATAGGTAACTCCAGACACATATCAGCCTGTACATTAAGAACTCGAGTATGGGGCACACCACTAGAAAGTGATCCAGTGCTCTTCCTTACTGCCCCTGTGGTGAAGGTGGGAGGGAAAGCTGCATTTTGGATGGTGCAAACCGAAGAAGGGATGACTCTGAACAAATGTCTTCATAGACAAGAATGACAGTTTTTGTCCAGAGACATTCCCGTGAGAAAGGAAGGTATCATGAAGAGAGATTGGTTATCTGTCTTCACACATGATTTGCTTCAAATAACTTTGTTCAAAGGAGGTTAGGAAACAAGTAAATAGTTGTAAAAGAATGGTCTAGAACTGTGAACCTTTGAGATTTAACTTCTAAGAAAAAGAGGTTCACCATGAACCTCATCCCCTCTGTTCATTCCATTATCTCATGCCTATTTATTTGCAGATGACAGCTATCCCTTCTGGCTTTGAAATTCAACAGTTTGCTATATACACAGAGACAAACATAACAGTATTCATCTTATGCTCAAAACATATCTAAATTAGCCCCAAACCTGAATCAGCTGAAGGCATAACAAAGCTGTGAGCCTGTCAAGACATAACAAACTAATAATTTTAGATTTTTTCTTGTGACACCAAGTTAATGGACAGAAAATAAATTCACACCAATAAATGAGAATCAGAGTAGAAATTATTCCTAGATTACATTACAGCTGCTTAAAGCCTGATAAAATTTTAATTTGTTTTTCACTTTTGAAACAAATACTTCTGAACTAGTATACAAAACAATAAAAGCAATCTCAATTAGGCAGTCACCTTCAACTTTTTCCTCAATCAACTTTTTACTAAAAAAATATATTCATATGTATTGCTCCTTTCCCTATCCCAAAGTTTCACATAACTGCTGGAATTTATTCTGCATGCATGCATTCATTTTTTATAAATATTATTTCCAAAAATAGCATTTCATTGCACTGAAATATGAATCTATTCGAACTAGTACACTTCATGCTGTCATTGCACCGTACACAAAGAAGTGATACACCTTTTTTTAGGGGCCAAGCTGAAAATATACTGCAACCCTATTAGGCACATAATGCTTTTTGTGCCTTTAAGACAAAACTTCTTTGTCAAGGCTCCACCACTTATTTTGATCTCAGAAAAAAAATTAAAATATAAACAAACCTGCTTCCATGTCTGAAAAGTGTTGTTACAACTGGTTGAGGAAAGCCAAATATGTACGAACACTAAGATGATTTCTCTTCTCCCCCTCCAGCAATTTTGTATGGAAATTCAAAATGACAAAAGCAAAACACAAACCATAGACAAGAAACCATTAGAGATTACTTGCACAAAGACATTTTGAATTGGACATATGAAATTTCTCGGTAATGATTTCTCATTCCTTAGTGGGTTTTTTCTTTAAAAAAATAAACTTGTTCAAGTGATAAATGCTTTACATGGATCATCCATAAAAAAGGGGAGAAGAACCCTCTGAAACAAGTAAAATTACATCTTTATCTGCAAAAAATTATTTGCCAATGTCATTATTCATTTTGTTTTGTTCCATTTCATTCCTTTACACAGCCACATTATGGTGGTAGCTTATTTCAATACTTGTTCTCTTATTTAGATCTTAATGGGAACATTTCATTGTCACAAAACAACATATCCTTTGAAAACCTGATACGTCATGGTAACAGCAGGAGGGAAGAACAGACACAGGGCCTTAACAGCAGCCTGGTATAAACTTCTCATGTCCCTGAGCCCAGGCTCGGGGTATCTCAGACATGGATCACATCACTCATTTATAAACTGAGAAATGAAAAAAACACAAATCAAAACCTTACTGAGAGAATATGATGTGTCGACAGCACCTTTATTAAGATCAATTCTATTTATTTCTACAAGCCTTTTCCTGTATTTCAGTTTCCAGAGGCAAGCAATGGATTTAGTTCTGTATTCTTATGTGCAGTGTACAAACCAAGCGATAGCCTTCCATGTCAGAAATAAAAAACTAAAAACACAGTCTTTCTGGTCTACAAATATTAAAGCAACTAGTAAATACAAAAAAAGACTTTGACAATTTCTCTGAAAACTTCAATTATGCCTATGCTGAACTCCAGAAAATGAAAACTATTTCAAATGAAGCTTCATATTTAATTAAGACACCCTTTTCCAACCCACAAGTAGGAAAGCAGGATATTAATAAATAGCTTACTATATTTCTAAGACAAGTCACAGACAGAATTAAGCTTAGTGCAATATTGATTTTTCTTTGGGTTTTTTTCCTCTCTCCAAACAGAACAATAAATTTCACATACTGAGGAAATCTGCACAAATAAGGCAAGTTTTCTTTACATCTATTGAAATTAATATGTCAATACTCTGGCATATTTATCAACTTGTGGGCTTTGAATAGTCATAGAATTATTACGGTTATCTCCAACCTCCACTACTAAACCATCTCCCCAACAGCCATATCAGATGAACACCTCCAGGGATGGTGACTCCACCACTTCCCTGGGCAGCCTGTTCCAGTGCCTGACCGCCCTTTCAGTGACGGAATTTCTTAATACCTAATCTAAATTTTCCCTGGCACAACACAACAGCATTTCTTCTTCTCCTATCGCTTGCTATCTGGCTACAACCTCCTCTCAGGTGTTACAGAGAGCGATAACGTCATGTCTGAGCCTCCTTTTCTCCAGGCTAAACTAAATGTATTGAAAAATACAGAGTTTTAAAGAATTAAGTATTCACATATTCAAGAAGATATACAAATAGTACACAAGGAGGAAAGAGCGTATTAACACGAGTGAAGACTTATGGTAAACAGAATATACATTCACATAGTATTTTGGTATCTATTAGTAACTAGCACTTGCACTATGTAATTTTAGATGAAAGAAAAATGTGAGTTATGGAAGCCCACCCATGTTCAGATTTCTGCACTTTTCCCTTCAAGCATTATTACATGCAATTCCTCGCTTAGTAAAATGGTGGCAGCCGATAGGAGCTACAATAAATAACCAATCATGAAAATAAACAAAGAACAGCTCAGCTTGAACCAAGTTTTTTGTTTGTTTTTAGGAGCTCAAGACAAACAGTGGAAAAGCATGCTGCCAATCCAACAGTGTATGTTAACACAGGTTAATATTTTCCATCAGATATGCTTTTTTTTCCCATTAATACTTTGAAATAAGACCATGCATTTCTCCATTATGAAGATAAAGGTTGTGAGCTTAAGCTGCACAAAGAGCAAGATGATCCAGGTTTTCCTAGCAGTATTTTGTATTAACAGTTAGCTGGATTAAAAAAAATATGAGAGGCTTAAGGGAGCTGTTTCACAGTCTACAGACTGACTCTTAAATAAGGAGTGAGTGGATTACCAGATTGCTTTTAAATAATCTCTCTAAAAATGCCACTTGAGAAGATATTCTATGAAAATACCTTGCTTGCAGGACCTGCTCTGAATTTCACAGAAAGATTGGAATACTTATCCCAACTGAGTAAAAGTTCTAAGCTTCTGGGCTGTAAAAAGACTGCAATAATACTTTTGGCTTTGTGAATAATCCTGTTCTCCTTGAGACATTAGTCACTCATCCTGTTACTCCTCCTGCCCTGCACTTTTAAGTTGTACATTAAGACAGAAGTGGTTTATATTCAACAAGGCATTCCAACTCAAAAGGTACCTGCACTATTCGGGAAAAAAAAACAACTAACAAAACCCCCAAAACAATCCCTCTTCAACAACATTTTCTTTCAGCCAAAAGTAATTTTGTCTTCATAAACTCCCTTTCTAATTTACTCCACTATCAATTCCACCTCTCCCTTCTTGAAAGCCTACTAAAATCAGCTCTATATTCATACTCAAGATTAACCTCGTAACACTTAACTCTGAAGTAAAACTAAAATACCTCATTTCCACTGTATTCTCTCAATTTCCATGAGCTCACAGAAATAATTTACCCTGAACTATGCATAGGAAGGCATCTTTTTAGTTGGAAAGACAAAGTGACTGTGGTGGGCTAATGGAGCCCTCGGTTCAACACCAACCCGATTGTGCACTGCCTTCACCCTCCCACTGTCCTGATCCTCGTCCTACCCTGCACACCTCTCCTCTCTCCAACACAAGCACACAGCTACCTCTCTACGACTGATACTATATAAAAACATTTCTCCATGAAATCTCTTGCCATATGGAAGCACAACAAGTGGGTTAGGGTGATTTCAAGGATTTATTTTTGCGAACTTCGACAGGGTTATCACGAATTACAACAGAAATGTAGCTCCAAATCAAAGCATGTAGTGATACATTCCAGTGACACCTGGTGCCCACACAGTTTTAAGAAAGAGGGTGTATTTAGATCAGATATTAGCAAGAAATTCTTTACTGTGAGGGTGGTGAGACACTGGAGAAGTTGCCCAGAGAAGCTGTGGATGCTCCACCCCTGGAATTGTCCAAGGCCAGGTTGGATGGGGCTCTGAGCAACCTGGTCTAGTGGAGGGTGTCCCAGCAGGAGGGTTGGGACTAGATGACGTTTAAGATATTTTGGTTGTTTCCCTTCCTACCCAAAACATTCTACAATTCTATGGAATTTCAAATTGAAGATCCCAAAAGACATCTGAGAAAGACAGGTCAACATTTATAAAAGATGTTCTAGTGCTAATATGCTTTGCTCTGTAGATTTTACCACTTCTCAGGAAAAACAGAAAATACCTTGTCTCTTGAAGATCAATGCAAATTTAACTACAGTGTTGTTCAAATTCTTATTCTAGCAAATTCCTCTGTGTGTGTTGGATTGATGGCCTCAAAAAATTAGGATAATGAGAAGATTCTAACCTAATAACATCTTGTGAAAATAAGCTTTTGAACACATAAAGACGTCTTTTTTTTTTATTCCAATGTCATCACTAAGTGTTATCTCAGCTTAAGCTACACTGATTTGGGGAATTAATGACACTACTGAGATGAACTCATTTCAAATTACCTCAACTGCACGCATTAAAATCCAAATTGGAATATATGCCTAAGGATCTATTCTTCAGACTTTACAAATACAAAATGCCACCTGCTCAGTCACGTCTCAAACCAACAATTCCTTACAGAGTAACATGTGGGGTTTCATTCTATTTGGCTCAGCATTGCCTAAAACCAGTCTGAGAGGGAGCAATGTGTCACCAAAGGTAGGCTTGTGATTAACAGATTCCCCTGCATGCTCCTGCACCAGCTCACCAGAGTCTGATGCTGCAAAATTACTTGATTTAGGTCACCTTTCTCTATCTCTGTAAAAGCCAGCCTACAAAGTATAATCAGGAAGAAATTTTTTTGCTCTTTGGTAGATGGCTTTGGACAAAATAGTTCTGTTTTTCTCTCAGCCCTTTCCAGAATACTGAGCACAGACAGACGGCAAAAAAGTAGAAGTAAAACACAGCTGGGTGTGGTAAGAGGCTGCTGCTGCTCCTTTTCAGCACTGGGGGGTTCAGAAAAAAGTAACTTAAAACAAGTACTGATAAATTATCAGCATCAAAATTGCATGAAGTACAGCGAGCAGTAGGGAGAAAATCCACACCATATTTACCCCTGCTTGAATGGGCATGCTTACCCTTTTTTCCCCTGCTCTTGCACACAAAGTTCACGCACAGATTTAGTTTTTATCAGGCAGACCACTTCTGTAGACACCTGGCATCCATGAAATGAGTGACCTCCTGCAGTAAGTGCATTAGTGACACTGGTCAACTCAGAAATCAACTTCACTTGTTCTGTGTGAAAACTAAATCTTATCAAACAAACTTATTGAAGAAGGTACAACAGAGGGAAACCCCCCCAAACAAGTCCACTCTCTTTCAAAAAGGTAAATTACAATGGAGACCTGAATGCTGGACTTCAGTTTTATCTTTAGATCAACTTAACACCTACTTGAAAATCTGAAAGTATTTTTAATTTCTTCTCAGCTTCGCATTGTGTCTTTTAACGAGGGACACAGACCACTAGAAGCAGAAGTCTGAGCAAAATCATCTCAAAAAGGCATTCTACATACCTTACAATGTGAAGGCTCTTCTGAAGCACTAACAATTAACAAATTGTTCATAGCGTGAACCAAGCTTTATGAGATTTTTTTTAAGTAATTGTAATATGTAACAGTTTAAAGCACTTCAGGAGTATCTAAACAGAGGATATTCCAAGCCTTCTGTTTGAATCAAAGTTAACCACAGCACAGAAAGTGTAAGATGGCTACATTTAATTGTTTAAACAAAGAATCATAAGCAAAGAAACGTTTATGCACACACAGATATAAAAATTTGCAGATGTAAATATAAAAATGGTTCTATATATAATCAAATTTTAAAAACTTAGCACAGTTCCATACTACCAGGCAAAAATATTCTGTCTTTTACTCAAATCTTAATTTTGGACGATGTCTGAAGTCTAGCCAAAACAGATTCTTATGTAAAAAACTGTGTGTTTATATGCACAACTCTCAAGAAATTTGAGATACATTTTTATGACAGAGCTTTTAATACAGAGCTTGCATTCTGATTTTAAAAAAAAGCAAGAAAGTCTTAAAGTCAGGTAAATCTGTTGATTTTAAATGTATTTGAATTTAACATCAAGATAATGAAAACAAAACACAATTTGGTCAGAATATTGCAGTCTTTGGATCTATCTTCAATTATTTTTTTTTCATAAAAGACAGCTAAGTAAAACTAACTGTTTAGCTAACTAAAACTGTCATTTGTAAACAGTTTAATTATAGTTTAGTATAAATAAATTCTGAATCTTACGGTTATGGAAAAAACCCCCAAAAAAAAAAAAACCACAACCCCTGCATTTTATTGGAAAGGCCATGTCCTGTAGAGTCAGAAATCCAGGTGTGAAAAAAGCTTTTTGTAATGATATGAGTTTTTCATAATTTCTGTAATAAATTACATTTTTAAACAACTGAAAAGAGAAATTCCTCTAAAAACCTGTGCTGAAAGTTGTAATACATAGTATAGTTATAATATATAGTGTAAAGTTATATAAAATTAAAATATATAGAGGCCTATTTCTGTGTTCTTCAAAACAAGAACAAATAAAACAAACAATAAAGCAAAAATGAAGGCTGTCATACAAACAGAAATAGAACTCTTATAACTCTAATAACTTCAAGATTTATTTCACAACTTCATTCATTATTCTTTAGGAAGCCCTCACATCATCAAGTATTATATTAGCAGACCAGGCTGCATGCATTCACACACTGGTAGCGGAGATGTCACAAGTCTGAAGTGTGAGCTGTACAAATCATACAATATTCAAGGCAACAGATGGAGCCCTAGGAACAAAGCCTGAGACACTAGCAGAAGTTTCAACAACAGTATTTCATGGCTAAATGATGCCAATAAGCTTAATGATAAAAAAAATAAATAAAATTTGAAAAATAGCAGTCCGATCCTTAAAAAACCCCAACACCTTGTAACTGAAGCACAGTGTCAGAATGCCTCGATACACTATAAATGTTCTCCACTGCTAATGCCCAGCAGATGTGGGTACAAACTAAGGAAACACCATCATTACTCTAAAAGAAAAACAAAGTACCACTCATGTCAGCTACCTCAGTCAAGGCTGTTCCCTCTACAAGCCTGGAAAATCCTTTCTGGATTTCAGTCCATGAACACAGTTGCAGCAACTGTTGATTCTCAAGCAGTTCTGAGGATGCTGCTAGCTATGAAGGTTTCTGTTTCAAGGTTCTGGCTTGAAAAGTCAGTATGGACACAGATACACCATCACATATAGATTGCTCCTGCTGACAATTTTATTTTTTTATTTATTTGAATTGCATACACACATGTATAGTGCTTTATTCCCTACTCTTTCAAGGAGGATGTACAATCAACTCCCACAACAGATTCCTAATATTTGGACATACTTAATTTGTGAAGAGAGGTGGGATAAGACAGGCCTGTGTGTGATTTACTTTTAAATTGAGAGAGCCTCTCTCTTTAATTGCTTTTCTTCCAGTCACTCTAATGTGTTTTGAGCAGGTGTAGAAATGAAGCTTGTTTCAATCAACTCTAAATGAATAAATATTAACAGTCTGCACCTCTAGACCTTGCAGAAGAAACTGTCAAAGTGATTAATGAAGCCTAATATATAAATTTGGATTCTTCCCACTTCCACTGCCCAACCCAAGTTGTGAGTGGGGCTGCATATGGGGGATTATGCAACAAAGTTGTAGGTGGTATATCACTAAGTCTCTGAGAAACTGCAGGGCAGATTTCAGATTACACCCTTGTTTTCTACCTTAAAAGGAACATAATTGTTTTCTGTCAGGCTGTCATGGAATTAAAGCACCCACTGAAATTGGCAGGATATTTGTCACCTATCCTAGGCAAGCATACTAAGAAGGATGACTTCAAACCACCTCTCCTAAAGTTGCAGTCTGTACCAAGCGAGCACTTCAAGGTTGCTTACAAGAGGAGTTGACTGAAGTGAGCAAGTTTGAAGACCATCTGCTCTTCCAAGGCCACTCTTTAGGTGATGGTCTAAAAAGTCACCCTGTAAGCAGTGCACTGATATAAGAAGCACAAGAAAGTGAACAGAAAAAAGTGTAAAAATGCAACATGCCAAAGAGAACCAAACTCTCCTAGGTTTAAGCTAAATATCCTTGTTCTTGATACAATTCCTTTTTCACCTAGAATAGGTAGCAATAAAAATAGTGGTTCAAATTCTGTTTAAAGTAACATTCCTATTTATATTATAAGTTATGCTGTATTGTTTTTATTTCAGGTTTTTAATTAATATTCTTAAAGAAAATGGTACACATCTTTCTCACACTGATATTGGTGCTACTGATACAGCTTTTGTACCATTCATTTTCTTGCTTGTCAATATTTTTTCAAGAGCCTGCTGTTACGAAATTCCTTAGTTTAAAAGTAAATAGCTGAAAAAATATCTAAGTTTCTCTCTCTAAAATACTCTGAGGAATAGATGATGCATAGCATTTTATTTTTAAGGGTAAAGAAAGGACAAGGTCTCATCACAAGAAACTCTTTAGGTGCATGCAGAAAAACCTAAGATTAGAGAAGGTGGAAAAAACTAGTGTGTAAATGAACTAACAAGCGGGAAAGAGGAAACTTAACAGACAATTTTGATAGTGCTGAAACAGGTAAATGTCAACCCAAACAGTAACACCATCAGTCAATGCTCATGATGGCAAAACATGTTCTAGTTACTTCAAATCACTTCCTAGCTATATATTGATACATTTATATATATAGTCTCAAAAGTTGTTTTTCAGGGAGGGAAACTTGGTCACTGGAGTCTTAATTAAGAGTTGTTTTACTACAGGAGAGTCATGAAAAATAGTGCTAGAGGTTCATGTAGGAACTAATCTCCATTTAAATCAATAGATTTGAGCTTAAGCCAATTTCAAACAAAAAAAAGAACCAAGGAAATGATTGTTAGCAAGATGAAAAGCAAGACCCTACAGTGGCATAAAACAGTAAGTATTTGTGCTATGAAGGATCTCAAGGTCCCAAAATGCTATTTTGGGTACGTATATTCAAGGCAATAAAACAACTACCCTTGCTTGTCTAAATCTAGACACACAGATGTATCTTGCGAGATAAGGACAGACCATGGAAACAAGTCCACTGAAGAACTGGCACAGATGTTTTACATGTCCTGCAGGGTTTCCCTAAGTGCAGGGCACACACAATGAACAAGAAAATAGAAAAGGAACATTTAAAGAACAACAATTACCATTGTCTACAGCTTGTCTTTAACGGCAGAATGAAAAATGAAGCAAAAAGAAAATGCAAGGATGCAGAGACAGAACAGTTTTGTAGTGCTAAGTTCAGGTATTATTTTCAGGAAATATGTGTGAGTTTTTACACTGAAGTTAAACATTGCTGGGCAACAACAACGGTTGCTTTATTTTCAAGCTGAGATCAGAAGATTCTTGTAATACTCTAGAAGTCTTGTAACAACTTCTGTTAGTCCTTGTTTAGTGATTGAGGAATTATACTCAAATCTCAAGCCCTTTTGTTATTTTGTAGAGGACTAAAATTGACAATTAAGAATTTTAGTCAGATACAACGTTTTTATTTTGGATTTTTTTTCAAATCCTGATATTAGGAAGGGCAAAGATCTATGGCCCTAAATATTTTTGCATACGCTTTTCTGGTTTTATATTAATTAGATGTGTATGGTATTTCAGTATCACTACGAACAAAAATACTTGAGGAAGAGAGAGTTTTTTATTATTTACAATTAAAAAGACTACTTTCACTATTTAATATACACACATTGTAACTGCTTGAGCCTATAAGCGTCATTAAAGTTCAGACATTCAGATGGGCATTGTCTATGTCAAGGTCTTCATAGAAAATTAGTAAAGAAAGAAACCCCTTAAGAAGCAATCACATGTGCTCCTAACTAAAGCATTGTGCAGAAGGACTTGGAGTTTTTGTGATTTCCTAAAATCTGCAACAACTTCTCACTCGTAACTGGCCTGTCTCAGTATTAAAATCTGTCTAAAACAGGAGCTGGGTTGCACAAACTACAGCTATATTGGGCTTGTTGCTCTCTATCTGCTCTGAAAGAAGAGAATTCAGACACAGCAAAAGTTTCAAAACAATTGCTACTTTTTTACCATTACTATGAAACAAACTGGCCTTCCAGAGAATGCATTCACTGCAGCACGGCGTTTATCATTGTTATTCTCATTTTCAGCCAAGCATATGGAGTTTTTCCCTTTCTAGGTTAAGTCTTCCATGCCAGATGCACACAAGAAGCCCAAGAGATCACTTGGAAAGTTGCACATAAAACCAAAACACAGACTGGAGGGAAAGAATGCTCCCAAAGGTTTTTGTTACAAGGGAACCAATTTACTGAAACGACAGAACCTTCCTATCCACATTTTAGTTTGCATGCATCACTCATTGCCAGTACTGGGATATAAACAAGTGGGAAGAAAAATAAAAGCCTCCAGTGAAAATTAAACATCCAGAAACAAGAAAAAAAAGAGTCACAGCTTTCAGGATTTTTGCAGTGGTTTCTTAGAGATACATGTAAGAAGGACAGAACCATGCAGTGTGAAAATGAGAAAGATGAGAGAAAGCCAACTTCTGTCAACAGGAATCTGCTTGCACATATGGAGCCCAAACAATGCTCCAACACGTGTGTAATTAAATATTATTCTAGATCTTCAAAGAGAAATTTCAGGATATGCTTGAGAACACAGATTTCCACTCTTGACACAACATTTTTTAGATGAGGTTTGTTTTTCCTTAAGGTGAGCAAAGCATTCAGAAAGCAGGGTGTTTCTTTGCTGTGTTTTCAGAGACAGAAGGTACAAGATTCTTAATGGAAGGACCTAGGGAAGCACAGAGGCACCTGGAATGCCTTCTCCAGGGATTGTGAAAGATTTCCACTCCTTCCCCCACCCTACAGGAGGTTTCTCTTCCTTACCTTTGGCATTCACACAAACCTGCAAGTGAAAGAACTCATTTGTCACTGTATTTCCTTAACTAGATAGCATGTTGCAACATGCATTTTAAGTCCACAGCATTCTGAATTTGTACGGTTTCTCGTCCAACAGTTATTACAATCTTTTCACCTTTTACATACAGCAAACTACAATGTAGTTACTGAACCATTCTCAGTACTCAGAGATACCCAATATTAATTGCTCAATCAGCCAGCATCGACACACTGGATTTAACACGCCACATTGCGTTACTGATTATATTTCTAATCGTACTCAGTCAATCTGGGGCGAAGACACCTGCAGTTTAGCTGGAGTATTTTGTAAACACCTGCTGCCTTAACTGTTGTAGTACCACTAGTTTGGATGGAAGCAGACACCTCATACCTTGAACATTTTGGCGCCTGATTGCACACTTCATAAATATTTATTTCATTAACTCTCCCTCACTCTGAAGAAAAAAAAACCCCTGCATTTTATTGGAAAGAATAGTTTTACTAGTATTGCATATAGTGAATTAATTTGTTCTTTACTGAAGTTGCTTCAATTCTTTTTAAGAAAACCAACACAGCATTTTCTGAGTTTTCTCCTAATACAAAGAAAGAGAACAGGTACCAGTACAGGCATGCTTAAGTCCAGTGTCACCACTGTCTTATGCTCTCCAGTGTTCTAATCAGAAAATATGATGTTAAATAAACCATTGTGGAAGAAGGGCAGTATACATCCAACAGTCCCTTTAAACTTTATATAAGAAAACATTTAACCACAAAAGTAGAAGACAATACTAAGCTAAAATTTCTATAATGTTCAAGTGTTACATTATCAGAAAACTGAGATGGTGATTTTCTAGCAGGCTTTCAGTCTTTTTTTCCCCCATGAGACTATCACAACTGCTATACAGAACTTGTCAGACCACATCACAAAATTTTTACTCTAAAGGAAGAACTATTTTGCGAAGAAATTAAAGGAATGAACGTGGTAAAGAACAGACAGCAGAAATAGCTTTGGAATTTTGGATAAAGCTAAGAACATTCAACTTTTAAGATGACTACACAAAACTGTAACTTGCTGATTAAATTAGACTAACAATTGAACTTTCTTGTAGCAATTGTGCTTAGGAAGTAATGCAACAGTTTTATTTTACAGCTTATGGACCAGAAGAAAGTACCACTAACTCTTCCAATTTCTGTGCTTTGATAGCAGAAAGTGCCTCCTATGTCTGCGATTTGTCCTTGCCTACCTCATTAAGCTCTAAGGAGCAATGAAATAAGTCAACTGATTCCAGGCTACTTCCTGACAATTAATAATTGCAATAAGCACAGAGCTATCTTTAGTAAATTCACTGTTACCCTAAAAAATTCAGGAGAGTAAAAGAATAGAGATGAAATACAACCCAGCTGCATGAGCCACAGCTCACCACCTGACAAACTTGCAGAACAGCAATTAAAATACTAGTCTGAGTTGTAAAAGTTATTTCTCTTACAGTTAGGAACCATCTTCATTTTATTTTCTTGTCTTATAATACATCTTACAGACAGAAAAACAACGCATATTACCTTTTGTAATAAATCTATAAAAGCATTTATGCTCCAAATTTCAGCACTGCAATAAATACTGTGGATATAAGATGATGTCAGATCATTTTATTTCCTTGCCACGCATTCTGTAGATGAGAAAATGAGAGCGTTTTTCCTAAGATAACTTACCCATGAAGTTCAGATAGCTCTCTCCTCCGAGTGCATGAGTAATGAGACGAATCATTTTATGAAGCTGTATCCCACGATCAATAACTGGCGTCAGAGGCATGAGCACACTCATGTTTGTGTACATCTCTGCATCCATCAGGCGAAAGGCCAGGGTCTTATCGCCAACCAGTGCCTAGAACAGTTCAAAAAAACACTGAGGAAAACCCTTGAGTGTAATAGAAGGGTTTCTAAATTTTTTTTTTAAGCAGGTGGTCTGTATTATAGGGGAAGGACTTGTAAGATTGCTGAGGAGACAAAGACATGGCTCAGTGTGCATGATACAGTCCCTGTTCCTGAAGGAAACATCCTGCCACTGCCTGTGATCATCAGGTCATGGTGACCCTGTATTCTGATCACTGCATCTGTTCCCTGTGTGATGTGAAATTTAGATCTGTCTGATGCCAGAACCTGAGGCAGAGACATCCATGAGCTGAGCATGGACTGGATTTCAGCCTGAATTGTCTGTTTTGCCCTTGCCATCCTCCCCCTGGTTACCAGGCCTCCTGGACTGATGGGATTGAGTGTTTATGATAACAGGCTAACAGCTGTCTGACCCCTGGTCCTACATTTCACCTGATGGGATCAAACTGCATAACTACTTCTAAGAACTTTTTCACCTACAGTTGTCAAATGTGAAACATCAGCATCAACTCAGTAAGTGAAAAGTGACCATTTGGGAATTTTTATAGGAAACACAGAAAATAAGAAAGGAAAAGTCTAAAGTAAAAGTTCCTGGAATGTAAAAATAAATGGGTATTAATAAAACTCTGATTTAAACATGCAGAGTGAGCATGAAGCACTCATTTATATGCAGTCAAGAATGTGATTGGTTTTCTGTGATTTCACACAAAAGAAAAAGACTGAATTACTAACTTGCTAGTGCTCACTGCTACTTGAGAAAGGCCACAAAATGCTATTCAATATATTAGCAGGCAGGTACTTGAAAACATTTTGGAGCATTTATATTTAAATAGCTGATTCTTGTTCAGTTAGACCAATTCTTGTTTTATACTCTTGAAGGAAAATTTACTAAATTCCAGAGATACAGATGAATTGTCAACAGGTCTAGCTGGAAAGTACCATCATCCTTTCATTGTCCAACTGACAATATAACAGCATATATAGATTATTCCCTTAAATAAAAAATAATCTATTTAAAGGAAAAATGAATCCCTATGTGACAATGACAAGACTGAAGACTGCAATGAACAACTATTTTCTGGACTCAGAACGTGGCATTTGTTAGTGCTATTTAATATCATCTAAACTTTCCATTGGAAGAGAAGCTAAGTGTTCCCTATTCATGTTTTCTGTGGCAGCTGGGATTTTATAAATGGATATATTCCCCCCTTCAGTGATCTCTTTGCTACCCCTAAGAATCTCACCCAGTTTAGCTTTTTTCTTATGAAAGTCAATCCACACCTGCTATTCCTCTCACAGTATTATTTCCAGTTGTGCTGTATATCCTTTAAGATACAGGACCAAGTCTGCCTCCAACGTTCAAGATGCACATAAACCATGAAAGACTGCAGTGGCATACTGAATGTGCTCTTTGCTCCATTCTACTCATAATAATTCCAGGAGTGCATCTGCTTTTTTGACAGCTATTAGGTTTGGAGTTGCTATTTTTACACTCTTCTTATAATCACGAGGCCTTGTATTCTGACTGGCAACAGTCAGCTCCTATCCCATTACAACATATAAGAAACCAGGATTGTACCCTCACATGCATCACTTCAGGCACCATCAGACTGCATTTTATCTACTCTTCCTTTTTTTTTCTCTATCCTACTTTTCACATATCAGCCTGATGCACGTTTGTAATTGTTTTATTTTAATTAAAAATAATGAGATTTTTTTTCCCAAAGTATGACCTTCTAAACTGAAAATGCATAGTGATATGGAAAATAACTCAACTGCTAAAAATCAGCATGAAATAAAAGAACAGCAACAGTAATGTTACATGTCATGCTTTAGGCTGAAGAATCAGCTTTGATGAAAGCAGGTTATCATTGAAAAATATACATTTCCAAGTAATTTCTGAAGTTCTTTACCAGGATCACGCCTTAAATGAACAGTGTCACAGACTCTGAGATTAGAATGTAAACAGGTACACGAAATGGACATTAAAAATGGCAAACTCAGAATGCTCTTTTTAAAATATACAACTTGTTTTGGACGCTTCTGTTGACATTTATAATAGAAAGTACAGGAAATAGAATATCAGCCTCTACTATGTAAAGGAAAGACCTGAAGATAAGTTACTTAAATAAAATATCCATTTTCTAATAAAATGTTTAAAATTCCTAATTCTACAATTCCCAAATTACGTGTTTTCTGACTCTTCAGAAACAAGGGTTAAAAAAATTGTGGGAGATGAGTGTTATCCAAACTCATCATTACTTTTTCATTTTTCCATACACAGAACTATTACAATTGCTGTCGTTTGAACCAACCTGTTACAGACTATTTCATTTAGGTCTCAAAAGAGGATGCTTGCAATTGAAGTCACAAAGAAATTTCTTAAATTGGGATATTGTTTATCCTTATCAAGTAATGTTCCAGCTTACTAAATGGAAACAGGATTTTCAAAAACATGGGTTATACACCTTTGACTCATTTCTTAAAAACAAAACAAAACTGAATACCAACATTACCCACGCACCAAAGGAAGGATTCCTTTATGAAAAAGAAGGATTTTTATAATAAAATAAAACCACAGCAAAAACAAAACAAAACAAAACAAAAAAGCGCCAAAGAACAAAAACAACAAAAGAAAAAAAACAACAAAGCAAAACAAAAAAACACAAACAAAAACAAACAAACAGAACACTAATAAAAAACACCAAAAAAGGTAAACAAAAATGAACAGTACTCCAAATCTACCTATTTCCGAAATTCTTGCCATCCTTCTCAACTCCTTTCTCATCTTTAAAAAATAAAACCCATCAAGCCTCTAAACAGGATCTTTTACTTGCTTATGAACAAACAAACAGCTGAAAATACCTGGTCATGACTCTCTGCATAAGCAATGTATTTTTCCTCATACCGTCTGTTTGTTAATGTATGCACGATATTGCCCATATTCCAGTCTTCATCTTTCAGCTCCTTAATGATCTACAGAAATAAAAGAAAGATCACTTAAAAGCTGTTTTAACTAAAAGCACATAACATTATCTTGGCACAGAAATTTCCAGTGGATTGTGAACTGTACTCTCGTGTTCCAAAGCTTTGAAGTGATAAGCTTTCTCTGATAATCCAAAGAGATTTTTTTTTTTTTCTTTTCAGTTTTACCACATAATGATAATAACTAGAATACTTTGTTTCTCCTCTACCTCCCTGGGGAAGCGCAGAAAACAGGATTTGCCATTTATCCTGTGAATCGTCTGATAGAGTGGATAATGTGACTGATAGGGCCTGCAAGAGAGTACTGCACCAAAACCAAGGAAGAAAAATGTGGGCACACACCTACCTGGTTCACAATACCAGGAGATGCTACCCTGGCATGTGGGAGCTTCCAGCTAAAGCTTAACCACTGGGCAGTGTGGTGCCACCTCCTGATTTTTAGCAATTGAAATTAAATCCCATTAACAGGAATTTTCTGCCTCATATCACATTATTTCCTTCCTCTGCTAAATCTAGCTCAATTTCATTGTAAGTTTTTTCCTTTTTTTCTACACCACTTTGTAGACCTCCATTGATCACTACGACTTAAATGCATATATGCAAATACAGAGACATAAAAATAGAAGTGATAAAAAGGCAATAGCACCAAGATGGCCAATAGCATGCTGTAAAATTTAATGTTATCATTGTAACTGCCCATATACTCCTAAACAGTCTTTTTTTTTTTCCCCTTTCTTTGTTGATTTTTTTTTTTTAGAGTCCATAAATTCTGGCTCTGAACACACCGAGGGCCCTAGGCAGCATCACATTATGTGCTACATCTATCTTTAATCTGAACTAGTACAGCCACTGCAGTGACAAACAGTTTATCTTTCTTACTTTTACAGATCTCTCAGAATTCTTTCATGGAATCTTTTGGAGATTCTCCAGTTTTCAAACAGATTTTAGCAAGTCGCCTAGAAAACATACTGTTAACAGGTATGTACTTAAAAACCGGAGAGAAATGAGAGCAAGCAGTCCAGGAGAGCTTGACAACAGCTGATAAACTGTTTCTGAACTTCTCCCTCCCTCCTAATCATCTCAGCTTTATTTTTCCCTTCCAGAAACGTGGTAACAAACTCTGGCATCACCTCTTTCTCTAACTCTGTGTCTCTGCTGTGGTCACTTATTTGCAGTTTCTTTAGCAAGAAGCACTCTTATGTTTCCCATCCAACTCTTGTGAATTAAATTAAGCAGACCGTATCAGAGATCGCTAAATTAATTATCAATTTTTTGCACTTGTAAAATTCTACAGTCTGTTTTTTCCCATGTAGCATGAACTTGGCCACTTGCATTTTGCCTAACTAGGAAATTGCTCATCTTGCCTGCCCTAAACTACAGTAAGGAACAAAACAAAAACCCCCCAAAAAATTAACCAAACTCCAAGAAACCTACAAAACATCACAATTAGGTATTTTTTGTTAAAAAAAATATGAACCCTTGTTGCATTCCAGGACCTAAATATCTAAATGCACATTCCAAATTTTAATGATGCTGTCTCTGTCAGAAAAGCTGTCAAGTTTTTCTTCAGAAAAGAGGTTTGAAATCTGTTTCTCAATTTGCCCTCTACCTCCTAGTCACAAAATAAAAGATACTGAAGGTAAGTTAATTTTTTAAAATTATTTTTACCTACTCACTATATTTATTGAAGCATTAATGGTCATATAAAACATTTATTGCTTTTGGATCATCATGACAGCCCAAGGGATTTGAGTGTAATCTTCTATGTAACTGAAAAGCATTCTCTAAAACATCAGTAGAAGCCTTTTCAGACCACTTAGGGTTTTATGCCTTTTCATTGATTCTCTATATTAAGGAAAAGGTGATACAAATCCTTACTGTAGTCAGAATTTATTAATATTTACAGATTTTAATTACTCCTTTTTGTAAGCCCCCCTGTAACAACTGCAGGTGTTTGTTTAATTCACGTAGGTCTGCTTTGGTTGAACTTTCAGGTCAATCTATATTCAAGGCTAATTGCTATGCTCAGTGTCAGGAGGGTTTATTGCATGTTTTTGGAGTGATTCTTTATTAGGGTTTTTTTATATTTATATGCATATGCTTAAATTTTTATCTACCTGTTCACATTCAATATAGATTACACATTCTACAGCTGTTGCAAGACACAGGTCATTTAAAAGAAATTGAGCTTATGTGTATTGTATGAAGAAAACAATTATCAGCTGGAATGCAAATCCCAGCTCCTGAACTTCCTCACCTGAAACCTACATAACATCTGACAGCTCTCATTTCAGCCTCTAATACCTGTGCTCAAGCCTGTCAGAATTTATTTCAATAGCACATTAACACAGGAGAAAGCAAAACTTGTCAGAAGGATTCAGAAGTGTTTATGTGTATGCACTGGTGAGAAACATCCCACTTTGAAGAGCACAATGTATTTTTTAAGAAGTTCTCACTTGTATCCACTTATCTGGAATGGCCATGGCAAGTCGATAATCAAAACCCCCTCCTCCCTCTGCCACAGGCCGACAGAGAGCTGGCATTCCAGAGACATCCTGAAACAGAAGAAACACCCCACAACATCATTTCCACAGCACTGCAAAGATTACCACATATTTTCTGTAATACTGGTATACCAACAGTCTATAAACAGCTTCACAGACTGACCCGGTTAAGGGAGAAAATAAATTTAAATCAGCTATTACTACACCCAGATGTGCTGTTTGGATGCAAAAGTTACAAAGAAAAGCATTATGACTGTTCTTATCAAATACTCTACCTCAAAATATTTTAATAGAGTAGATATTTGAATGGGAAGAGACCTCAGTAGATGCAGAGATTGAAATAATTAGCTCTCTTGAGCTCCAAATAATCAATAGAAAGTACAAAGTAGTCAACAAAAGACAAATTAAACCTTCATTTTGTTTATTGATATTTTGCATAAGGAATGGCATAAAAAAAGGTTAAATATAAAGTACACCAAGGAAGAAAAATACAATCTCTACTCTTTTCCCAAAACCAAACCTATTGATCCAGCTGGTCCTGGAAAGTGACATGCTCTTACTGCATAATTTTCCAGTTTCATATTGATGGAAGCTGACTATTCTTAAATTTGTAATTCCAAGTTCTCAAAGTATTTATTTCACCCTGTTGTTAGGCAATTTTATCAGGCAGCATTCTTTTCTAAAGTTATCTGGACAGAAAATGCAAGTCTCCAATAATTGCAAAATAGCCATCAGTACTCAATTTTATTAACTTTTGTGGGGGAATGGCTTCTCACTGACAGTGGCTATGGATTAACAAACACCTCTCGCTTCTACACGAGAGAATTTATGGAATTAATACTGACTAGAAGCAGGGCTTAATTAGGAAGCTCATTCTGATTTTCTGGATTCAATCCAGTTTTCAATCCAATTGCTGCACTGACACGGGGAAAAAGATATTCACACTTGAAGCCACACACATATACACATACAGGCATACACTGACACTGACATAAGGGAGGAGATCAACCAGATCACCAGGAAGCTCATGGATGGCATCCCAAGGGTGGAAGGCAGGGCTGCCATCCAGAGGGACTGGCTGGAGGAATCAATCAGCAGAAATGTCACCACAGAATGTCACCAAGTTAATCCCGACCCTGGGACAGGCCACCTCCTGCATCCATACGGGCTGGGCCAGCCAGGCTGGGGAGCAGCTCTGCTGGGAAGGAAGGGCCTGGGGCTGCGGGCCAGCAGCAAGCTGAGCATGAGCCAGCAGCCCAGCCTGGCAGCAGGGATGGCCAGCACATCCCAGGCTGTGTGAACAGCAAAGCCAGGAGATCAAAGGAGGGCAGTATCCCCCTTCAGCCAGCAGCCACTGGATCACACAGCAAACTGCATCCACATTCCACATGCTGTAAAAAACAAACAGTGAAGTGGAAATTCTTTACGAACTTTTAGATGTGACACAAAGTTCAATAACTCTCCTAAATCAGTCAGAACAGATAGACACAGACTATTGGTCTCTAGGTTACACAGGACATGATGATAGGACACAAAAGCCTTTCTTTGTGGTGCCCTGATGCCTGCCTGGACAAGGTCCACGTCTCAGACTTAAGCAGCTCCCATCTACATTAGTCATAATATTGAAAACCAGATTTTTGAGAAGTAAAATTCCAAATTTAACAGTGTTTATATCTATGTCTACAAATTTTAACTGGACATGCGCACACACAAAAAATCATAATTACTTTGTTTAGTAGACCTTCCATCACATGTACTTCCAACCAGGAAACTTCCTAGCCTGGTACAGCCCTCAGGCTACAACCCACTACTGATCTTCCACACAGGGGGCAATGAAGTGGCAACACGTGATCCAAGGTGGATCAAAAAGGACTTCAGGGCCTTGGGACAGTTGGTAAGGGAAGCTGAGGCAGAAGCCCTATTCTCTATAACTCTAGTTGAAGGCAGCAACATTGAAAGAAATGGATGGACTGAGTATTCATACATTGCTCCATGGCTGCTGTCACTGCCAAAATTTTGGGGTTTTTGACACTGGAATGGCCACAGCACCATGCATGCTGGCCTCAGACAGGAATCACATTTCTCAGCGATGTCTGTATTGGAACCAGTTTAAGTGGGCCTGTGGGAGTCCCACGAGGTTTAACAAGACAAATCCAAGGGGCTGCACGTGGGCTGGGGCAAACCTCAGTATCACTCCAGGCTGGGGGATCAACAGATCCAGAGCAGCCCTGGGGAGAAGGACTTGGGGCTGCTGGTGGGTGAGAGGCTGGACCATGAGCTGTCAGTGTGCTCTTGCAGCCCATAAATCCAAATCTGTCCTGGGCTCATCCAAAGCCCCGTGGGCAGCAGGGCAGGGGATTCTGCCCCTCTGCCCCCTCTGCTGAGACCCCACCTGCAGTGCTGCATCCAGCCCTGGGCTCCCAGCACAGCAAGGACAGAGACCTGCTGGAGCCAGGCCAGAGGAGGGCCCTGAAGATAGGATGAGGGATGGAACATCTCTGCTATGAGAAAAGGATGAGAAAATTGGGATTGTTCAGCCTGAGGAAATAAAAATGCTTCATGGTGACCTAATTGTGGCCTTCCAGTACCTGAAGGGAGCCCACGAGAATGACGGAGAGGACTTTTTGCAAGGGTGTGTAGTGACAGAAGGGGGAATGGCTCCAAATGGAAAGAGGGTAGGTTTAGATTAAATATTAGCAAGAAATTCTTTACTGTGAGGGTGGTGAGGCACTGGAACAAGTTTCCCAGAGAAACTGTGGCTGCCCCATCCCTAGAAGTGTTGGATGGGGCTCTGAGCAACCTGGCCTAGTGGAAGATGTCCCTGTTCAAGGCAGGGGGTTGGAACTTGATGATCTTTAAGGTCTCTTCCAGCCTAGGCCATTCTATGGTGCCACGATTAAATAGCTAATTTCTAAGCATTTGTTCAGGCCAGGTTTGAAAAGAACTGCATATAAAAATAGAAACCACAGCATACTGTTTCTTTGCCTGTTTGTGTTTATAATACTTCAGGCATGACATAATTTTACTTTACATTTTTTCTTCCCATTATAAAGAACTGTAATCACCACTTTATTTAGAAGACCAAAATGAAAACTAAGCTTATAACTCAGTAACACCTAAAAAAATTAGCAATTACTAAGACAGTGAATATACAGAATATTAAAAAGCTGTAAAAATAATCGATTAATTACATTAATTAAGGAATATATTATAATTAGTTATGGCTAGAGAAAAACATTTTTCTCACACGGCACTGATTCTATAGGCAAGCAGACATTCTTCATTGCCCTTTGTAATTTTCAATTATGTCAATAGTTTCTCCTTCTGAAATTCTCCTTTAACCGTGCAGCACATTGATCAATTCTATGATTCATGTAGCGACTTCCCGAGGCAGAAAATTATGTATTGAAAAAGAAGCAGCTCTCAACTTAAGCAAGAGAAACTGAAGACACATCTTATTAAAAAAAGAAGAACTCTTAGGCCACGTAATGCAAGACAACTAAACCCAGAATTTCTGTGGCAGGAATGCTTATAATCTAGGACTAGCTAGAAAATTAACTGATTTAATTTCAAATAAGGCTACAGCTCAATGAAACCACCTCAAGTTTGCTACTGATTGCTCCCCAGATGCTGTTTTGGTAGCTTGTCATTTAGCTCCTAGCAGTGGTTGTCTATAATAGAAAACTTTACCATAAGTAAGAAATTCATTTAAGCAGTATTTTGTTTCCTAGAGATAGAGAGAACTCTTAAGAAATACGAACCCTTTTATTAGAAATCCATATAGTCCCTAATGATATCAGATAGAGCCAACCTTTTCTTTTAAACAAAATGAATTATTTAAATATAATAACAGAAAAAAAATCCAATGTTTAAATGATTTTTCTTCTGGATAAGAAAAAATATCAGTGAAAATATTCATAGAATTTTGAAAGCTCTGCTGTTTCATACTTCTCAGAAGCTCCATGTACCAGAAACATTTTTCAGTCAAAAAAATTGATCTCAATCAACTCAAGTAATACAGTCTATTTACTCCTTTAGAAACTTGAAGAAACTTAGTAATAAATATAAATTAGCCCATATATTCAACATTGATAAGTTTATTGCATTTAATTTGAAGGGTAATTGTCACATATACCAATATAATTCAAAATATGCAAAACATCATTAGGGCCGTTAATCTTTAGTACCACACAGCACTACTGACAAATGGCTATCGTGCACAAGCAATAAACTAATAAAAACAATTCTCATTACAAGCTCAAGGTGATGAAGGGAAAAACAAGAAAAAGAAATCGCCATATTAATTAATAATCTATTAATGCAGAGAAAATTCCCAAAGTGCATATTCAGGTTGTTTTTCCCCACCAGGCAAAGTCTGTCCACTAATTAATATTTTTCAGCTCATGTCACTGCTTGAGTACCCAAAGTGTGACTTGACAATTAACAGGAAATTCACATCCTAAAGCAAACTAATCAATATTAATGTCACTGAGGATGGCAAAATTATCTTACCTCTGCTATGGTTATGCATTCTGGGTGCAAGGAATTAATCATGTGATTGGCCAGCATCAGGTAACACAACGCATCTTCATCCACATGTAGGCCAAAATACTCATTGTAATCTCCACTGAACCCCGTGCCTAATAAGACAAGAAGTTTTAAAAGCCACAGTCATGTTTTTTTTTTAGAAAACACAGGTATTTTACACAATATTTCATTTTATAAACATATTAATGATTTTCCATCTATCCTCATAGCAACAAAGCAAGATATTAGCAAATCTGGAATTTTTTGATCATTCACAGAATATCCTGAGTTGGAAGAGACAGGATCACAGAGTCCAACTCCTGGCCTTGCACAGGACCATCCCCAAGAATCACACCCTGTATCATCTGGGTGCTTTAGGAACCTTCTGAACCTGTTTGTGCCAGCTGTGTTGTGTTCCCATCCAACCATCCAGTGTGGCACTCCAGTCACAGGACTCATCCCACCAGCTTTGCTCATGCCAGTGGTGTCAAATCCCTGGGGCTGGGCCAAAGCTTCGAGCTCCTCTTGTTTCCTCCTCACTCTGTGTGTGCTGGTACAGAAACACTTCCAGTGTGGTTTGCTGTAGCCACAACTCATGGAGCAGATTGAGGGATCTCCCTAGTGCTTATGTCCTCGAGTTTCAGGTGTGCCATCCCATTGCTCATCGCTGGCAAGCCTGGTTTTGTGTCTTTCCCCTTCCCATCTAGTTTCGAGCTCTATGGATGAACCCCGCTAGCTCCCATGCTAAACCCATTTTTCTCCTCTGAGAAACAATCAACTTTACAGCAGCAGGGCTGCAAGAGGGCTGCTGAGATCAGAGCTGATAAATTTCTTACCAATGCCGTGGTGGTGATACAACATCGACGTAACACCGTCGAATCGGAATCCATCGAAGCGATAGTCTTCAATCCACATCCTCAAATTAGACAGCAGGAATCGCAACACTTCCCAGCTGAAATAACATGAAATAACAATAAACAATAGTTTATTAAGCTTTAAAAACCTTGGGATCAACTAGAGCTCCTTATATCACGTTCCTCACTTGCATATATGGTACTTGTACTGTACATTTTACCATTTTAATGGCTTCTTCCCTGTTTCTCATTAACCATCCCCTAAAATGTTTGTCTTTAAGTCTTTGCCTTTTTACTGCACAAAATCTTAAGACTGGAGATAGGAGGTTAGTAGAAACTATCAACTATCTATGCAGACATCTAACAGGGTAGTGTCCGAACACGTCCCATTTTACTACGCATACTTGCTGGTGTAATTTTCCTTTCCCTCTCTAAAGATGGTTATACTCTGTGGGAAAAGATGTTACAGAAATGGAAATAAAATTTTAACCGGCAAGATCTTCTTCCCAAGATTTTACAGATTTACAGCAAATTTTAGGCAAAATTGCTGTCGAAAAGCGGCCTTTCCCAATTATTTACAAGTCACATCTCACCAGCAGAGTACCAAATCACCTACTATGTTGCAAATTTACACATTTGAAAAGTAAACCAAGGGGAAGTTGAGGAGAAATATTTTGAAATTCAGAACAACAGGAATGGGCTATAACACACACATATACACAAAGTATGGAGATGAAATCAAAATATAAAGGAGGTTCCAAAATGAGCAAGCACATAGAAACATTAATGAACAGAATCTGATATTAAGGAATAAAATAGTTTCATGAACAGCTTTCCTACTATTCATCACCTCCTCTCCCTGGATGCTGGTCCCTGTAGCTTCAAAAGATCCCCACATCTTGTTTCTACTGTTCACCCACCATGGCACAGCCCTCTCTGACACCCTCAGGTGCATCTCCTGCAAGCTGCAGCTCTGAAGAGCTCGCCCATCTCAATCAGCCAACACACGATGCAGTGAAACTGGTTTTGCCCACATCTTCAACACTTGCCAGCGTGATGATTTCTCTCTAACCTATTTCCCAAGACAGAAAAACTATGACCCCACTTCCTACCACGTTTCTGTTCAGAGAAGAGCAGCAGCCACACAGCAGCACGTGCGGTCTCTCCAGCCACCCTCTGGTGTGTGAGACAGAAGGGGCAACCTCACACAAACCACATCACAACTTGCCCATGCACATGGTAGGCGTAAGGCAGTGAAGGGGACCCTTCCTACATTTCACTTAACAGACATCACAAACAGTAAATTTAGGAAGAAATTATGACATAAGGAATAAACTCCATTTTGACAAAACGAAGGTCACCACTTCCCTTCCTCCAAAAAACTTCCTCACATAAAGGATGCTTTAAGTTGAGTAAATAGTATAACAGGAAAAGATGGGAGGCTATGGACACATTATAAAGTCAAATCCTGATCTCACTAAACAGCCAATTCTTATTTGCTTCCATAGAGTTATAATATTTCTCCTTCTTTTTGCATGCACTGCACAGAGACACACACTTGTGCATATAAAGACAGAAACATTACCACCTAAAAATCTCAAAATTTAGGAAATGTGAATCAGCTCACTGTGAATTCCCTCAGTTCAACACTTTTCCTGGGCATGCATTACATGACAAAATTTTTGGGTTTTTGTTCCATCCCTACACTCCCCTGCTTCAAATCATCCAATTCACAAGTTAACACTACACTAGAAGATCTCAGGAGCTTGTCTCAAGAACCTTTCATATATTTATTATTTCTCAAATGAGATGGTTTGCAGCAAATGAACAAGATTGAGAATGCTCTGATATTGAAAGGGATAGAAAAGTATCAAAAGTCCTACGAACTGGCAAACTGGTCACAAAAAAGCAACTTTGTACAAATGTTTGCTGTATCTCTTTCTGACTCAGCAAGAAATTCACAGAAAACTATTTCCCACAAGTCAAATATTGTGAGAAAAGAGCACAGTATTTTAGCTAATAAAAATAGTATCTCACAGAGAATTGAGATAATACATGTACAAAGAGTACATTAATTAGTACAAGTACTATCCAGACTTAAAAGTTATTTCTTCTCATTACAACCTGCTTGACTTTATAACCTTAAAGACCTTAAGATGGTGAAGAGGATTTGTACATTTGTAAAATATACACAGGAGTCTCAAAATGGATAACAAATGTAATTTTTTCCACAATTGCTGGCACTGAAGATTGATCTTTGGGAAAAGATGGAGAACCAGTATGAAAATAAACTGCAATGACTTTAAGATGAAAAAATGACTACAACAAGAACAAACAAGATGAATTTGTTGCACCAAAGTTAGTAGTTAGAAAACTGATGAGATCAAAAACCTGAGTAGGAGCAGCAGATGTTTTCCAATCATCTGATCGCACATGGGAGAGAAGATAATAAATAAATAAATATATAAATAAACAATCATATTAACTCTGATTTTAGTCTAAACTTGGAAAAATTCGGTTTTAGGATAATTTTTAGGAAGTATAACAAGTACCAGCAACCATATTGACTTTTAGAGAGATAATGACACAGCTCCAAAACATGAGCCAGAATAACAGATTTTTTGAGACATGCAAATTGCACAAACCATACAGAGGTTCATTTCTTCATCCAATTCAATTTGTTCATGGCAAATTAGACATAGAAGCATTAGACATAGAAGTTGACAGAAGTAACAAATAACTTTGCAGAAAGCCAGCAGAGGCCAGAATTGAAGAGGCATAATTGAGATACATCCACCACGGAAGCAACAATTCAGGAGCATTTCTAAAACAGTACATTCTTGTATTTTACAGACAGATATGGAAACAGGATTGCATTCATGAAGAATGTAATTTCTTCTGGAAAAAAGCTATATCTTAAATTATATCCTAAAAATCTCACATTTTGGCATATTACAAAATTGAAAAAGTTCTTTCGTTGTACACATGATCCAAGAGAAGAAGTTTATGCTGTATCATCATTAAGGAACAGAACGATTTACAGCGTAAGAAATCTAAGTAATTCAGAATTCACTCCGACATTCAAAACAAGGACGTCTTCACAGAGAAGTATTGCTGGATTTTTTTTCCTAACCCTTGGAGCCCATAGCTCACTTATTAAAAGCAGATTTCTTGTTTGATAAAGTGAAATGAGCACATCTACCTAGATGACCTGGTTTCATGAGGTGATGAGAAATTTCACAACTTTCCTATACTAGGTCAGCAGAAAACCTGTGAAATTGCTTACAAGACACACTCATTGTTTACTTTTTCCCTCTATACTAATAAAAAAAGCAAAATAATGATTCACCAGAAGCATTTTAAATTCCAATCCATGATGAAAATGAAATATTTAGATGCAAGCAGTGCATTTAAACCAGTTAATTTTGTCACTGTGGACAAAAAAAAATATTGGCTGTGTCTAATACAGTTTGAAGATGTAATTCTTGAACCATATTAATGTTGACCTTCAGGAATTGCATTTATTACTATGTATTGGAGAACTGCTGACCTTATAAGAATCTAGACTTTTATGATGATATACCTGTTTCAGTTCTTAGTGCTTAATTAACTTACGACATAGTAGCACTGAATTTCTAAAATATTATTTCTCAAACTACCCCCAAACATTTCAACAGCTGACTGGCTTAAATTCAATCAAAAGATTGCTAAACAAAGAAATTGGCATTCAGACTAATGAATACATTGCTGACTATAATGCCAGCTTTCAGTGAGTCTGGTACAAGTTATTTTATGGCCTAAACATCTACATCTGATACAGAGGTGCTCTTTTTTTCACCACTGCTTATGAGCATAGAGCAGTTTCTCTGTTATTTAGATGCACTTTTTTGATTAAAGTTATACAGAAGGGTAACCAGTCTTATCCTATTTGGAAAATAACAACAGCAACAATAAATCCTTTTGCATTTCAACCTCCTTAATTTACCACAAGTAATTCCCTTCTGTCATCTGCATAATATCATTGCCAAGATGCCAAGTCCTCTTTAGCTGTAAGGGGTTGAGAAGCTGAAGCAGAGCAGCAGTGCCCGTTTAAACCCAGGGACAAACCTGACTCACATCCCTACACTGCTCTCAACACCCGCACTCCAATTATTCTGAACAGCATTCCATGGCAACCTACTCATCTCTATCGGTCAACAGAACGTGATGAAGACCTTAACAGACCAAAAGAACGTTTGTTTGGCAATCCAAACTGCGTTATGTCTCCAAAATGGACTGTCCAGACAACAAACAAAAGAGCTGTCCTCTTGAGGCATATGATAACCTGGGAGCAAAAGGGGTCAGCAGCAACCTGTGATTTCCCCATTATCAGTCCCTAGAAGAGACAGCAGCAGTGAATTAACTTCTAAATCCAGGAAGAAGGTTTTATTCTTAGCCACAGAAGTTGAAGATTTATTGATGCCAGCATAATTACAAAGCTGATAATATTACATAATTACAGACTATATCAAATAAGTTACTGGAAGATCTAAAGTTTCCTCTAACAGTAAAAAATATTGGATACTTCTATCAATAGTTGTGGCAGAAGACATCTTTGCTTAAGCCTTAACATCCCATTCCCTGAATCAAAATGAAAAAAGCTCAAAACTATTTGAGAATTTCAAGGCCAGCCTTCAGGAAAAAAAGTCCTTAATTATTTAAGGAGTAAACGCCATGAGAAATCAAAGTGAAAGGGCTATTTTCGAATTTGGAAGCACTTGTTCAGTAAAGATCTGAAGTTCTTTCACAAACTAAGTCATACTGTTTTCTCGTAGGCAAAAGTTAATAACGGTAAATTAATTGGATGCAGGGTTTGACAATTATTTCTGTGCCTTTTTGTGGGCAAAACTTCAATTCTTCATAAATCCCAGACAAATAGACATATTATACGCATAATATATAGAATCATAGAATGGGTTAGATTGGACAAGATCGCCAAGATCATTGAGCACAACCATTAACAGTACCACATTCTCTACTAAGCCATGTCCCCATTTGTGCCACATCCACACATTTTTAACATTGCCGGGGATGGTTCCTCTACCACTTCCCCGGGCAGCCTGTTACACATGTTCACCCTTTCAGTGAAGACATCTTTCCTGACATATAATCTAAACCTCTCCTGGTGCAATGTGAGGCCATTTCCTCTCTCCCATCCTGTCACTTGCTACCTGGGAGAAGAGGCAAAACCCACCTCACTACACCCTCCTGTCAGGAAGCACAGTAAGGTCTCCCCTGAACGTTCTCTTTTCCAAATTAAATCGTCTGAGCTCCCTCAGCTACATCTCATAAGAGAACCAGTTTGGCTTTAGATGCATATATATATATAAATAGAAAAAAAAATAACAATACTAATATATAGTGTACATTATACACCTTATGTTTTATATATTTACACTTTTCTATTTAAAAACTGTAGTAAGCAGAATGCTGGTTATTATGTAGCTGCTCTGTTTTGTTTTGAGGGCAAACAAGAGCAGCAGCTTTGAAGATGCAGAGGATTTTTCATCTTAGTTAAAATCAGAATTCTAGAGTGCCATATTAGACAACAGCTCTTCTGGAACCATTAATCCTGATCCCCATAAGTCCACTGCAATGCAGGGAGAAAGCACTTTTTTTCAATATGCTGTAAACAATATAATAGCAAAATGCATTTATTAGACTTACAGACTCATACGCAGTAATTACTTTGGGAAAATGATTTCTTAGAAAAAAGCACATTGTTCATTCATATAGAACCAGTAGTTCTGAAGTGTTCATGAAAGTATTTTAACTTTTTTCCCCTCAAAATCCTGCTTCCTCTGTTGGTACAAAGCAATGCCATACAGCAAGGGGAAACAAGAATTTCCCAATTTTCAATTGCTTAGACATTTGATCATTCCTTGAAAAGACACATAATTTTAATCGTGCAGGTTGATTCTGCATCAAGTCTCTCTCATATTTGCCAATGAACTAAACATGTTTATGAATATATTCACATGACTTTACTGAAATGCAATTTGCACAAAAAGAAATTTTCTCCTGAAATGAACTATAGACTTTATAAGGGTTTAAAATAACAAGTACGCAGCAGTGTCCTAGCCTTACATTTTTCTGGCTAGTCCTATCCACACTTGGTAAGAGTAAACTAATATCAAATAAAGCATTCAGTTATTTGCCCTATAAAATGGAAGCAATAATTCAAATACTACTCAGCAAAGGTTATGTCCTGCAAAATGTGAATATAAGAACAGCCTTGGAGGCAAACCAGGTAGGTACTTATTGTAATGAAATTTAATATTCTTGATGCTTTTTGCTCTGTGGGCTTCCTCAGGTAAATAGAAAAGGGAAAAAAAAAAAAAGTAAGTACTGAAGACAATTACCTTCAGTTTTAACAGAGCCTGCAGGGCATATACATTTTAAAATAGAGAAAGTATCAAAAGTAATATTACAAAACTCTTTCAAGTGCTGATAAAGCCTACATGGATTTCAGCTACGATTTGGATAAATTAGCATTTGTCCCACTTATATTCTACCCAAGTAAATTATACTCTGGTAAAACAAAAATAAAAATAAACTTCCTAAAAAATATTAAATTTGTTTGGCCATATAATCAGCACTGAAAATTAACAAACAAAATCTGCTGTTCTGCAAAATACAACTAAATCACAACTTTAAAGACATACTGTCAGAATTTGCATACAATTTAATGCAATTCATGATTTCCATAATTAAACTCAGGTCTCAAACATTTCACAGTAGTTTACTGTTCAACACTGAGTTTGCTTTCAAAATAAGTCTAAATGTAGTGCAGAAATAGCTACAAATTATTACAGATCCGGTGACTTTTGATTTTAAACAGACCATTATCCTGAACTTTACCCAGAAAATGGCACCAGAGTTGAGATGGGGATTGGTAAAGAATCAAGTGTCAAGGGAGATTTGACTACTTTATTGTGAGGTGCTTTTTCTCCCCTGAAATAGTATGCTATTATATATGTATAAGAACAGAAAACAATTATTCTCAACTTTCTTTATTCCCTTCTCAGGAAAACAAAATCACACTCAAATTCAATTCATTCCATTAGCAGTGACAAAAATATTAACTACCTGGCAAATTGTTAACATCTTCAAGCTCCGCTTTCTCAGAACCATCTTATTAAAAGCCTGAAACAGTGCTTTCCATAAACCTTATTTCATTTTTTACTTTAAAATACCCGTTCCCTAATTTATGCTCAGATAGTGACTCCAAAGGGACACCGAAGGGGTGTCTGGTCCACACACAAAAATATTTAAAGCATTCATATTATGCCTGTACCTTCAAAATGAAAATACAAACTGGTTTAATTGGAATTCAGGTGCCTTTTTTTTTTTTCTAATGCTAATGAATAGCAACAGGTATTTAAGAAGCCAAGAGGTAGAATTCTTCACAAAAGAGAACATTTTGAAATATCCCAAATAAAAGCACTAGAGAACTGAAACAAGACCAGTCCTCTGCCCTTGAGAAAATTCCAGCATTAGTACAAACATATCATCAAATATCTGTTTTTCTAAAAGTTAGAGTCCACTGATGATTGAAAAGTCTTTTCTGTGTACAGATGACGGCAAATCATAGTTGCTGCAGTGGTTTGAGGCTCAAGCTTATCAACACCATGATACCTTGTACAATCATAACCTTATCAATCTACCATTCAGTGTCCACACACTACTACAAATTATTTTTTTAAAGTAATTACTTCAAAATTCCCAAAGCAAACCTTTAATTCTCAAGCAACAAAGAATGTCAGATGGTTTCTTTATGTTAACATGGCAAAACCAACCTCATAGGGAATAGTTATAGAGAAGACTGAAAAAGGGACAAACTTTTGCATTTTACCAGCCTAGGACATCAACTTAGAAAATATTATCTGACTGGCGCACTGAATCCCTGAAGACTTAGTTGCCAGTCTGTATTTTACTGACCAAAAGTCTATCCTTTCCTTCCTCCCAGCTAGGCAGTTGGTAGCAATGCCAAACCTATAGAAGGATAACAAAATTCTAAGATGAGTAAAAGCATTCATTATCAGTCACCATTCAGTACAGACAACACAGAAGCTCCTGAGATACTGACTCCACATCCTGAATGGTAATCTACTGATTTCCAACCCTGGGGAAGCAGGGGCTAAGGGAAGTTCACTCTTTATACTAATCTTAGCTAATACAAAGCTTAGATTACTTCCTCTTATGCTTCCAAATTTTATCCTCAGCATCAGCAGTTGCTCTGGATACAGTCCAAAAAGTTCTTTTCAGCATCATGGGACAAGACTGCTCAGTTATGTGACAGATTTTGGCATAAAGGACAGAAAAGTTTGTACAATTAATTATTACCTTCACAGAAACACATTTCCAGTGGAAAGCTCAAAGAGCCTGAAGACTGTCTTAGATCATCCCCAGCAGAAGATTCAGGAGATCTGCAAGGGTAAGCAGCCACCTGGAAAAGCCGACCTGGGCACGGATCATTCCCCATTCTCTTTCAGGAAGCACAGAATGCAAAGCTGTTGCATTTGTACAAACCAGCACAGGAGATCTGAAGTACAGGGTTCATATTAAATAGGAATCCATCCTTAAGCAGGGCGCAGTATTTCTCTCTTCGCTGCACTTTTTGAAGTTACATTTTTCAGAAATGTAATTAAAGATACTAGCTCAGACTGTGCTGTACCAATAGTTGCGAACTTGCAAATACACTTTCTGTATACTTCGTAAATACTTTTTCATCTAAGAGACCTGAAAAACAGGTTTGTACTCAAAGACACCTGGTTTTTAATCTCAATTTCTTACTAGATACTATAATTCCAACTATATAATTCGTACTTCATGAAGATTAATATGAGAGCAATAAACATATTTATGATAGATTTTTACAGTAGCTTTGCTTAGTAAAATACATAGCAAAATTATTATTTGAACTGGCTCTGGCATAAATAGCTACAATGAAATTCTTGTATTGATTCACAGCTGTACTTTGTTTTATCCATTATTCTGTTTTTCAAGAATTATGCACCTATTTTAAAACCTCTTGTGACCTGCACACATTTTAACATATTCACTATTTTTCTGTAGCCACCAAAGTTGTATGCTCCACTAAAGACAGGTGGGAAAGATACTGTGCCAAAATGTATTCAGTTGTATTCCCGCTAATTCACTGAAATTTTATTGTGACAATGGAAACCTCAGATAGTATCTTGAAAGTATTGAGAGAATAATCAGTGCCCTTGCATAAAAATTACAAAAATCATATTCTATTGCCTACAGCTTACTTAGAAAGTTGCTTAAAAATGAAATATTCCTCCACATTTCAAAAAGCCTTGAGTACTGTACTTACATTTTTAAGTCAACAATGGAATGGCAACTCACACAAGAAGGCAATAGAAACCTTTGATAGTTTTAAACCAACTTCTGTTCTTCTAAGATAACTGATCAGTGCACGAGAACTGGTACGAAATCACAGAACCACAGAATGATCCGTGTGGGACGGGACCTTAAGGATCACCCAGTCAAAACTCCCCTGCCACAGGCAGGACACTGTCAGCTTGGAGTCCTGTCCAACCTGAACTTAAACATTTCTAGGCATGGGGCATCTACAGCCTCTCTGGACAACCTCTTCAATGGCTCAGCACTCTCATCACGAAAAGTTTTGTCCTTATGTCCTTCTCTTATGATCTAAATCTACCCTTTCAGTTTAAAACCATTGTCCCTTGTCCTGCCACCTGTGTCCTGTCCTGCATCCCTTCCCTCAAGCCATTCAACTGCACTACCCAGTTTGGTGCCATCCACAAATTTCAACCCCACTAAGTTCCTTAGGGACACCACTCGTTACTGATCTCCATTTGGACATGTTAATCCACCAGTGTAATTCATACACGGGAAACGTGTTTATTTCTGACAGTAAGGTCTTTTAACACAATTCCATGATTTTTAACTGAAATGCCATCAACTGTTCCTAGTACAGACATCCCCTATTTCAGATCATATTTCAGTGCAACCATTACTGATCCTGGCTTATGTGGTAGCAGAATGAGGGAAACTTTTATTTAAAACATATCTGAAGTGGAAACTTCATAATGTTATAGAAAACAAGATTTGTTGTCTAGGCCAGACAAAATACAAAGAAAACTAAAGCTAAGGTTCTCTGAAATAGTTTAAAACAAGTTTGCCCCTGCATATATTGACAGTCTAGCGCTGCTGGCAAATGAGTTGCTCAAGCCTCGGATTCTAACCAAATGTTTCTGGTTTTCCATGTTTGGGTGAGGATGGTTCTGTGCGAAGAGCAACTGTTGATAAAACCTATAAAACATTCCCTCTTTCCAGTGCAGAGTTAATGAGTTTATAAGAATGCCATTTTGCACTACTTTCTGTAAGTCACTACCTTTTTTAGCCAATGCTGGATAAGGGTTAGAAAGAACATCCAGCTGGAAGTTGTTTCAGTTTGCCCATTTCCTGACAGACTTTCAGTTTCCTCCCCAGTTAACCCAATGACAAAATAATTACCTTGGAATTTCTTATAACAAAGTCAAAGTAGATTTTCATCTTTTCCAATGCCCTTATCCAAGAAGGTGGTGGCAAAGGAAGCCTGAAAACATTGATAATGCAGATTTTAGTGTTTTGTAGTTTACTTTTTTCCTCTCCAAAAAGCATTCACTTTGTGAATCACCTATGGGGCTTAAGCATCCACCCTAGAATGCTTAAAAGCCCCAGACTAATTTGTAGGAAGAGAAATACAGAATTTCAGATTTCAGGCTAGTGAATAGCTTGAAAATCCAGGGTAATAAACACTAAACACTCAAATCAGAAAATGGGGAGAAATAGCAGTGGAAATTTTTTGGGATATTCTTTTCTCCAGTGTTTGGCTGACTAATTACTCCAGTTCACCAATTCGTTGTACAGCAAAACTATCGAAGAAATCTTAAAGGCAAGAGTTAAATTTTAACAAGAAAAAAAAAAATTTCACCCACTTGTCATCCCTAAAACCAACCGTATATTCAGCATTTTGAAAGATTATGCTATTTGATTTCTTAAACACCAACTTCTAGAACTTGTTTCTGAATATCCAAGCTTAGTCCATGTAAAACTAAATAAAGTAAAAAATCTGTAATATGTGAATGACATAATTAAGAATAAGAAATGTGTCTGGCTTGTATCTGTGGCTACATTTACAGTCAAAAAATGTCATTCTTTCAGACAAATCTGACATTTGAAGCCAGTGAAGTATATATATTTGCTCTGTGTGAAAAATTCTACTTATTGTTATTATTTATTATTCTAATTATTTACCAGCCTGACTAACTCGGTGTCATAATAAATGAAACAATAACTTAAATGGTTTTTTCCACTTTTTTTTTTTTTTTTTTTTT
>VXBT01003055.1:187171-259643 GCA_013400235.1 Oriolus oriolus
TTTTTTTTTTGTTGCCTTCAGGGGAGAAAGGAAGGGAGGGAACACAAGGGGGAATTTAGCATTGCCTCCACCTGCTTGCAAAAGGTCAGGGTATGACAATGTAACACTGTACTCATAGGGATGATTTCACTTGCAGTTGTGGTTCAATAATAAATGGACTCTTGCCTCAAAAGACACCAATTTCTTTATTACTCCACTGGAGAACTCTCTTAGAAAATTTAGATATACTACTAATAATAAGCGTGTGCTAAAATGTGCTCTAAAATATCATGCCCTAATCGAAGGTGTGCTACAGCGCAATGAAAATGTTGCTGAATAACAAACAGCAAGAGGGGAAACAGCTGATCACTGCAAAGCACTGAAGAAAACAGTAAAGGATGGTGCCAATCTCTGAAGCTTTGTGGGTTAAAAACACAGGCTGTAGGGTCTAACTTTTTTTGATAGAGAGAAAGGAATATGGCTTCACTCACATCATGAAATGACAAATTCTACGGCGTTTACATAAATCCCTGCAGCCAAGAAGAGGCGATCTAATGCGTTTATTTAATCAGGAAAGTGACAACAGTCATTACTTTACTTTCTTCACATATGTTAAAGGAATAAAGAACAAAAATAAAGACGGCAAAGAGCATTCATCTCCTCATTGTGAAGCCTTTTGATGAATACACTCAGTTAAACACCCTTTGTGCAATGACTAAATATATTACAGATACAAAAAAAATCCATACTTTTACTTAATAATTCTTCAGAGAACTTCATGCTCAGCTCTTTGGTTGAACAAATTAAGTCGTCTCCTACAGAAAAAATTACTAGAGCACATAGTAGTGACTATGGATGTGCTTTTTCATTCTTGTTTATTTGCTCACATGTATCTATTCTTAAAACTACACTTGACAGGACTTAATTATTGTGCAGTAAGACTAAATAAATCAAGTGGAGTAAGGTCTACAAAGTATTACTTGTACACTTGCTTCCCTCTCTCTGAAATAAACTCATTAAGTTAATTGTAGTAGAATAACTTAGAAAAAGTTGTGTCAGCTATCTAAACTATTAAGTAATAACTACAGCAATTAATTTCTCTTTTTTTCCAAATAACTTTACACCAATTTTCAGGAGCTGACAAGGAATTGTAATATAGATACATACAAATATTGGGGACAGAGTTAGCCCCCCTTTTCAAAGGGGAGACACATCCCCTGGATGAACCAGGACAAACAGATGATTGATTGCAGTTCTCATGGCAAACTAGAAAGATTTCTATAAAGACACCTTTTTTATGAGAACCTGCCCAAAGCAAATGCATGGGGACAACAGCCAAGCAAATACAGAATGTTTAAAAAACCACAAACCCAAAAAACCACAAACCACTCTTTTTCCTGACCTGGTTTAGAACAATTTGCTCTCTTCCCAGGGATAAAGCTTTTAACAGAGTGTTTTCCTTATTCATGAAGACACATTTGACATGATACACTGTTTCAGTTCTTCTGACTTGTCCTGTAACTACATCAGCCAGAACAGAGCCAAAGGCTGCTCCCTATCCATCCATTACTATTATAATGGCAACAGGAGAACCATTTTTTTTTTATCTTTACAATTTCACCAAGAATTTCTTGCCATTTCTTTAGTACGAACTCTAATAAAAATTCTCTCAATAACACATCAGTTTCAAAGTAATTTTGGCATTTAAATAACCCCTACAGAGAAGTTCATACACAGTTGAGTGAGTCCTTATAAATATTCCCTAATTGTAGCATGCCATGACCATTACAGTCCCATCCCAAGCTGAACCTCAGTCAGTGGCTACAGGTGGGAAGCAATTTGTTTGGACAGAGACAGCCACTCTCTGAAGCAGCAGGCTGCCCAGCTCTGTTAGATGCATTGCTCTCCATTTCCACTTTCAATCATCTTCCAGAGACAGTAAATTTTGTCTTTATGGTGTCCTCAAGAAAACATGGCATCCCTTTTCAAGACTGTAAGTAATAAATTAGATCAACATAATTATTTGCAGATTATTTCTGATCAGTTGGCCATACATATGCTACTGACTTTTGGAAATGCTACAGCATTCTTACATTTTCCTACTTTGTAGACATAGTCGTTAATTGGTTTGTTCCCTGTTGTTATTTATTTTCTGCTCTCTCCAGTGAGCTTTCAAAAAACGGATTTCAAGTGTACAACATGCACACACTAGAATAAAAAAACCCCAAACAATTGTCCTAATGTTTCTATCTTTTTTCCCTGCTATGAGTGGTATCGTGCTTAATTTTACTCCAACCTTGAATTTCTTGGGATGAAACCCTTTTAGAAGCAAGTCAACATCCCCCACATTTCATTTGTGGATTCTTCTCAAACTTATACAGCCATCAGCCTTTTCTCCAGCACAATCTTCTATTCATAACAGATGCTGCTCATGTAACCTGCTGCAGTAATCATTTAAGAATGCTGTGGAAATTGTCAATTCAAGTGTGGATTACTAAAGGCAAGACCATTACTGCATTTAGACTCATGCAAAATGATTGTCTGCAATGTGTTGAATTTTGGCTAATTTTAGATATTTATTGAAATACCATAAACAACTTCAGGTAAGCGTGACTGCATTTACTCAAGACACGATGGAATTTAATTGGCTACAAGTGGTGACCCCTATATTTCAAAATACGCTACCTGAAAAAAAATTAGAACAATTGACTGCAATTTTTCAGTGTGCCTTTTCTCACATCTCAGTATCTTGCTTTATCACTACAACATGTTTTGTGCAGCTACATTTTAGAAACTTCACACACAGCTGTGAATGCTATGTTGGAGGTTAATTTGGGAAACTGGACACTTCAAAGAAAGCTACATGGATTCTTATGTGATGCTCTGAGTTTTAGAGCACCTATGGATTTAAAGCTTCAGTCTGTTATACCAAAGTACAGTACAGTAAAGCAATTAAGCTTGCTTAATTAAATTTTTTTAAAAAATTAAAAACAAAGCAATTATACAGCAGCTCTGGACTGCATAAACTATAAATTATATGATCATGGCTGGAACTTCTTTTTTTGCACTATTATTTTAATTTTTCTGATTACATTGCAGTAAGTTCCTATATATCATCCCTTCTGTCAATGCTTTCAGTAATTATTCCCTTCAAAAAAGGCAATTTATAAACTGCAATATCCCCATCCTTGAAAGTGTTTACTTACTAGCATTCACAACGACGACTAAAAAGAGGAGAAAACAAAAAGAAACAAAGATTTTTAGGCACGGAAAGTATTCACCTTAAAGGTTTAAATTTTATGAAGTATTTTTATACTGTCACAGTCGCCATCAAAGTCCAGTCTATTAGAAGCAGAGTGCTAAGGAACATAGGCAGACAGTGTTTTAAAGACAGTCTTTAATCAAAATAATTACATTTATGAGGGGTGGGGGTAGGAATAAAAATCTCACTATTATGCTGCAAGCAGTGCTTCCTTGAAACAGTCATCAAGAAATAATCTTTGCCAGCGAAATGAAATTCCAATGCATATTATGCAGATCTTTAAATACAGAGTTTTCCTAAACTAATTTAGTAGAGGAAGACTGGCAGGAAGTGAATTAAAATCAGCACAGCTTTATGTTTTACATAATGAAACACAACTCACATCCCTGTTCTATTGTAATTACCCTAGAATAAACAATATACCATGAAGACATCACATGACTGAGAATCTCTCATTGACAACTCTCACTGAGTTACCTTTAGTCTAGCTGGAATTATGGCCAAAGATTCTCCCCAGTGAAAACATATTTGTGACAACCATGGCATGGCATGTCCTTACTGCTGCCTAAATGCAGCTGGGGGAATGTCACCTGTACCTTGCTAAATCCTCAGAAGGTGCAGAAGAGAACACTTCAGCTCTTGCACCCTGGGAAGTCAACTGGGTATGATTTACTCATTATGTGCAAGCTACCCCTGCTTGCTTTTCCCTCTCTTCCTGTGTCCCAAACTGTGTCCCTTAAACTTATAGCTTAAGCTTATCAGAAAATTCCTTAGCTGAGAGAAAACTGAAAAAAGTCTTTAGTTTAAAACTATACAAGGTAAGAAAGGTAAAGTTACAGACAGTTAATTTGTTAGGAGCACTAGGATTCAAAAGGAAGAACGTGGAAAGGCGCTAAACAGTAAAGAGGATAACCCAGTACCAATAAGGGTCTGTGGCAAGTAGTGGCAGTCTCCTCTCTCCCACCTGACTGACACCTGCCTGGCCAGCAGGGTCTGTTCAGGCATCATCTGAGTGTCCCAGCACCTTTTAAATCCTACCTATCCTTTGTGTGCATTAAGTTTGCACTCAAATCTTTGCACTCTAAAACATGTGTGGATAAAGGGCCCCTGAGGTGGATGGCAAGATCACACACGTGTTATCTGCAGTCTGTATCTCATGTTCCTGGGCCAGTTTTCCTTCAGTGCATTAGGCAAGGAACTTGGATCTTTAATACCGTGGTACTGCACAGAGCATCAACTTACATCTATTTAAAATGCTAATGGTATGAGCAGTGAAGAGTAGCAGCGCATCCATTTCATCCTGAAAACTGTTACAAACCATGGGGATGCTCCCAAAGAAGGCAACAAGGCTTTACCTCCACTGATACTTAGAATTCAGAATCACTGAACTGAAGGAAAACAAAACCAAAAAATACTCTGGACAGCTATGTTTAGAGAATTATGAGCCCAGACAGGTACCCCTACTAACCAGACACTAAACTCTGAAAGATTTATGTTACAGTTCATTCCATGTACTAATATCATCTCCTCAGTGGCTGATAAAGACTGGCAAAGCAGGCAATCAGAAGAAAGAAAAACAATTCGGGTAAAGAACAGCTGTTCAAGGAAGAACTAAACACCGAGCTTAACAGAGGCTGCTGAAGACGTTAGAACACAAAAATGTCTTTAAAGAGTCAGATCCCAAAGCCAAGCAAAATCAGTGGCCCTTTTCTCCCCAGAAAATACAGCATAAGGTTTATGCAGGATTTAAACACTGGGTGGCAGAAAAGGCCACTGTCTCAGCATCCAAACAGAGGTGGGTGTTTTAGATGCAAGAGAGCACCCGAGATACCTGCCCGAGGCTGGACCAAAGGACAAGGGACAAAAGCTTCAGGTGACCCACCCCACTCTGAGGGGCAAGCTGGGGAAGAGGCCACCTACATCAGAACAACCACACAAACTTCAGCACCTGACAGCTGCCCTGTTTCTGCAGCACTGACAGCAAGGTTAAAAGCAGTTTCTGAGCTAAGGCAGTTGATAACCCACTTTAAGAAAAACTGAATTAAAAAAGAAAAAAAAAAAAGTACTGAGCTATACTCAGCTGTTCCACCAGCAGTTCAGAAGACCAAGCTGGAGAGAACATCTGGACTGGCAGCAGGGGACTAGCAAGTCATCTGTTGCCCTGATGTAAAAACTGTGGCTCGTGGGAAAAAGTGTTTATAATACACAAAACCCTACTTGTAGCATTTCAAAGCACATTTGCTGTGGATGTCACTTGACACTTCATGAAACTGAAGGAGGAAGAAAAAACTAAATAGAAGAAGATATTTCTTCCATTACATGGCTTAGTTATGATTTTTAACCCTCAAAATATGGACACAACATCCAGTCTTAAAAAGCCTTGAAAATAAGGCCCCAAAAAAGCCCCAGTGAAGATGCTAGGACATCTGCTGGCCCTAAATCCTTGTAACCAACATCTCTTACTGATCATACTGCTGCATTCAAGGAGGCTGGACTAATTAAAATTAAAACCAGATTGTAAACCAACCTCTTACTTTTGTACCAAAGTCATCTCCTATACTGTGAAATAACGTAAAATTTTGCCTAAGTGCTCAGGTGAGAAGGGTCATAGAATTAAAAAAACAAAACAAAACAAACTAAACCCCCCCAAAAAATCCCAAACAAACAACAAACCAAAAAATACTTAAGGCATCACATGATTTCTGAATTTTACTTCTACCATTATTCCTAAAGGCTCACAGAAATATTATTCCTAAAGGCTCACAGAAATATATCAGTATACCTATTGACATTCAGAATTGTATTAAGTCAGAATAAAATTCAACAAAGTCTAACGAAAAACGAGGAAAAGCCTTAGAAGTCAAAACAATACTCTCGGACCTCAACAAGCCTAGAAAGGCAACATCATTTACACATTCTATTTATGTAGTGCTGTGGGAAAAATCTTTACTAGGAGATATCTTGTTCTCAATTATTTTTAAATTGTTTTGCCTGATTAGTATTTTAGACACATTTGCTATTTGGAGAAATGAATTTAAATTAAAACACAATCAACCACTCTCGTTGTGATCCCACCTGGTCTCCAGAGTTTACAGCATCACTTCTAATGAACCTGGCAGCTGAATAACCTTTGAATATTATTTTAGGAAAAAAAAAAATTGTTATACTTTGTAGCAGTTTCCACATACTTCGCTTGTGCAAAATTAATTACAAGTTGAATTCTTACTTAAGATGGGAGACCATTAATTTCCTCCAAAATTAACTCAACAGTGCCAACTAGAGTACAGGTCCAGAGTTTCTGGCACCCCTTTTATACTAAAGCATTTCCTTCTCATGAATTCAGGGCTAGAAAAGACACAATTTTTAACAGGAACCAAGGCAAATTATATAAAAGTTTGTTTCTCAACAGAAAATATTAAAATCAACTTCAATTCTCACTGAACCTTTGTGATTCTGGTTTTTGGGTTGGTCACGGAGGGAAACAGGGCGGACACAGACACAGCCAGGCGGGCTGGAGGTGATGGACAGGAAGAGTCACCAAATTAACATATTTGAGGAAAAAAATGCTCAGGATCTGGATTTTAGAAAAACTCACAAGAATGTGCAAGAGCTATGAAAATTATTAAAGTAAAAATTTATTTCTGAATATTTTTGGTTGATTTTTAAAGCACAGTTTGTATGCTTTTATTGAAAAAAGTTAAGCAAAAAGTATTTTTCTACTGGCCAGTTATCTTACCTGCAATTTCTCATTTCAATGAAATTGAGTTTTTATTCTCCTGTGACAACACCATGAACAGCACACTTTTAAAATGCTGTTCACAATTTACAGAAAAGCTCCCTGTTTATATCATACTTGTATAAATATGGATTAAAAAAACCATTAAATACAAAGCATGACTTCATCTTTTTAAGTAGCACTGTGGTGCAAAGACCCAATATCCAGGTTGCCTGTTGAACAGTTTTACTATTGCTTTTATTGGAGCTACTCTCTACTGACATGAATTTTACTAAAAAATAGTATTTAAGTACATAAGGGATATAATCCTTTTTTTTTTTTTTAGCATGGATGTAGATCTTTTGCCACATTTGGCTACAGAAAGTATTCACAGTTCCCTTCACAGACAGCTGAATAATCTTGCAAATGCTGTGAGATAAACTTACTTACATCTTGACTTTCAAAGAGAATGTAGACAGACTAAACTGATAAAGCAATTGCTCCTTAATCTCTTTCATGGCAGAGAATTAGTTTCTCTCAATTCCAAAGTGAATTGAGCATTCTTTGCATTTGATGTCTAAGTACCTGTAGATTTAACAACTCTTCCCACTACAGAAGGAAAGGGATTTAGTACAAGCTCTGTACAGGATAGCAGGCTGTGCTAGCCGAAGAAATTTCACTCAGCAAGCGAGCTTTTCTGTAGACCATTCAACAGTGTTTGCCATCATTTCTTTTGAGCAAACTTTTAACATCTGGCAGCAACTTGAGTCTCTCTCACAGGTTTTTATACTCCCCTCATCCAGACCAGAGCTGCTCATCCACTGGCATGGAAATTAGCAGCATGCCAATACAGATTAAATAGGGGAAAAAAAAAAAAGCCCAAACCCAACATCTTCAATGAAATGTCAGTTTGATTCTTTCACAATTTTGCTTGGAACCTACACACACAAAGAATAGGGGGAAAAATGCAAGCTATTTTTTAATCAGTTCTGTGAAAATTACAGTAAACATGAGGATTATATCTTTTCAGCCTTAAAACTTGACTACAAACACATAGAGAATATTTACTGTCTCAGGTATCAGGATGAAAGAATCCCTTATGACTAGAAACAGTTCACAGCTTCCTATGCTTGAAGGGAAAGGAAGAGTTTCCACAAATCTTTAAAAAGATAACCCCAAATTTGTTGTTGCATATCACGAGAGGGCAAGGGATGGGAAATGATGTTTGAGGGACCCTCAGTCATCCAGTGAAGAACTTCAGTTTCTCTGGTCTTTGCTATTCCCTAATCTCATCTCTTCCTCTCACAGCTCTTCCACTTCCCCCTTCCAGCACTCAGTCTGGCACCTATTCCAATCCCACAGCATGAAAAGAAATCCCACACTACAGGTACATATCACTGAGCAAGACATGGAGGCAGTTCTGCACTTCTGAAGACACGCTAAACACTGCCAAGTGCTACCACGAAATGAGCTTGTTGCTTCTCGCATTCATAAATCCTCCCAAACACTCAGCACCACTTTCTCTGCCAGAAGGAAGAACCTGCCTCTGCTTGGAACAGAGAAAGGTCCATAACTGCATTTTATTTCCTCACTAGAGACATTGGTACTCACACACTTGTGGATTATTCATAAGCATCAAATGAAATAAAATGTGCAGAGCTATCATATTGATATTAAAGCGTTAAGATTATTTGAAATACAATTTACTTGAATATGAATTTAAAGCTTAATAGGAAGGACTAAAATGGATTTCTTGGCATTAAATCACCATTCAAAAACTCCCCCTGAAACAATCCATACATAAGAAATAAATAAAGAACAGCTCATCCTACTAAGTACTGAAGTGCATAAGCCAGTTCTCACACTGGCCACTTGGTTTATTTGACACTGAGTTCCATTAAACAACTGGCCTATGCTATGCAACATGACTCTGTAATAGTGCAGTGTAATCATATCCATCCAGTCCATGGCAATTCAATGCAAGCAAGGGAGTAAAACAGGAAAAAAATGGAAATTAAATCTGCAGCACATAGAACCTAACAGCTAACAGACTGACAAGAGACCAGAACTCTACAGATGAGCCATCACGGGAACCACTGAAATGTAACCTTGAAAGGGTTAAATCAGAACTTTGTAATTGCTAAGAAGGTCCCACAAGATTATCATGCATCTCAAGGGGGAAAATAAGAGAATTTATCCTGGAATAAATTATTAATTCTGTACAGAATTTATTAGGACATGCTTTAAGGAGATGTGAAGACAGACAAAACTTATTGTGGAACGTTTAGGGAAACAAAGACAAGGAAAGGGAAGAATCAAGGTGGTTCAGGGATGAACAAATTGGAAAAAATGTGAGAAGGAGACTGATATAAACTGGCTGCTTGTGCCTGTTTCTTCATTTAAACCACTGAAACATTCAGCATACAAGATCAATCTCCTTGCCCCCAATACGTCAGAGAATACAGAGTAAACAATATTAAATACTAATAATCATCTGTCATTAATACATGCTTTGACACACACTATATTTATACTGGTTAATTAAGCTTGCCCAAACCAGGTCCCTAGAACTGTCTACCGAAGATGACCCCTGCTCTGTATTAACAGTCGATTGACCTCCAGAAGCTCTTTGAAATGGAGTCAGTTGTCCCAGGGGGCAACTTTTCCTACATTTCACCACCCTGACAGTTTGGCAATAAATTTCCAGAGTTTACAAGTTTTCATCAGCTTTTCTTTTTTTATTTTTATATAGAAACATTATCTGATATAAATACGCAATATGCTATATATAGCAAGAAAATATGGATATATTTTATAATGAGTAAAACATACAATTATATATTCCTATATAACAGATATTTAAATTGGTATCTATATAGAAATATATTTTTAAATAAAAATAACTACACCATTATAGAATACATATAATAACACCATTATAATACATACAATGTCCCTTTTTAATAATACATACATAGGTAGCCATGGACAACAAGAAAATAACAAAATTGAAATACTATCATTTAGTGTTAGATTTTAAGTATTTAAGCAAGTAGAGGAATTTAACTCCACATATTGCAACTGCTGAACAATCCAAATGACTTTACCAGTTTGGCAAAGAGTGTAGTCTTAACAGAATTGGTATGAAATAATAACCACTAGCACAGCTGAAGTGACATTTTATACTCACTTTGCATAGTCAAAGAGCCTGCTGTCCCAGAGCTGGTGATTGCCTCTATATCCAGAATGGAAGAAACAAGAATCCGTACCATCAAACTGGTTGAGACCATCTTCGGAGTTTTTTGAGGCGTGGCTGTGCACCACATCAAGCAGGACTGTGATGCCCATTGAGTGAGCAACGTCGATCATCTCCTTCAGGTCGTCTGGAGTTCCGTACCGGCTGTGAAAACGCAACGTGGTACAATCAGGACTTATGCTGGCAATACTGAACATTCATCATGGAAACCACAGCAAAGTCAGCAGTTCTTCACCATCCACTTTACAGATAGACACAGGTTATGTTTTCAGCCCCTTAAGCAGCAGCTATTGCTTGCAAACTAACATTTCAAACCATTCTTCATTACAAAAATTCCATCGTCCACACAATGTTCTGCAGAAATAGATTCAGTTTTATTTTTTCCCTTTTTAATAATACATCGAATTCAGTATAAAAGATAACAGATACATCTTAAAGCTGCTATTTAATATTGAACACTTCCTTAGTTCATAAGGGACAAGAACACATTTATATTGCTGGAATAAAGTAACACAATGATTATGAAAGTAAATATACATCCACAAAGTCCACAAAATACACCATCTGCTGTTTTCCTGCTTAGTTATTTGATTTAGGTACTATACCATTTTCTTATTTTTAAATAAAGATTTTTGTCTCCTGTGCCTGACACACCATTTTTCAGCTAATTAAGCCAGTTAAACTCTTCCTATCTAAATTCAGCCACTTAAGCTTCTCCAAGATTAAAACAAAAATTTAAGAAAAAAAAAATCAGAACTTTCAGCTTTATCATGATTTTCTTCGCAACTACCTGAATTCATTTTTCATCTCTTTTCACCCTATGTCTCAAATCTAAGTACAGTCTGTTACAAGCCTGGGAACAGGTTCCCACAGAACACACAGAGCCATGATTTTAATCAAGTTCACTGTGAACAAACAGTGTACAGTTCTGTCTGTCATAAAAGAAAGCCCTACATATCCTGTTTGTTTCCGCCAAGAATTCCACAACCCCAAACCCATGCATAAAGACTGCTGAAGGTGGATTACCCTGAACATGCTACGGCAGCTAAAGTTACTTATAAACTTTTTGTCTGTATCCTATCCAAAGCGTTTCACAGAGCAGCTGATCACTGTGCCAAATTGATTTCACATTTAAGAGGAAGGCAGAGCAAATACCTAAGCTATTGCTTCCCATTATACACTTCGCTGCAAACACACACCTGCGAGGCAATACTGACTTCAGTGGATGGGAAGAAAGGGAAGAGAACACAGAAGATGCTGGAGCACTTAAACCTACCTTGAAGCTGCGAAGAAACTTGTGACCTGATAACCAAAACTGGCATAGTATGCATGTTCCATAATAGCCATCAGCTGGACACAGTTATAGCCTGTAATAAAAACAAATATAACAAACAAATGCCTTAAGGACAGTTAAAGGAGTATTCAATACCTGCAACATATCCATTCCAGTCTTCTCTCATTTTAGCTGCCTCTGACCCTAATGGTTAGCAACTAAAGATTCAGTAACTTTCAAGAAGAAATTCTACCTAATAGTTTATACTTACATTACAAATGAAACAGTCAATTTGTCAAGTGATCTACACATATTGACGCTCCTAGATGTAGACAGAAATGTGTGTAATCTTTACTTAATTTCAGAATACTGGTCATGCCAACCTGCACGTCCTGAACTTCTGCTTTACTTCTGACACTTGCAGTCAGGGGGTGTAGGGTTAGTCACTGGCTACACATACTATGATAGAATCACAAGATGGTTTAGATTGGAAGAAAACAAAGATCCTCTAGTTCCCACTCCTCTGTCTTGGGCAGGGACGCCTTCCACTACACCAGGTTTGTCCACATCCCTTCCAGGAGTGGGGCATCCACACCTTCTCTGAGTAACCTGTTCCAGTGCTTCACCACCCTCACAGTAAAGAGTTTCTTCCTAATGTCCAATCTAAATACACTCTCCTTCAGTTTGAAGCCACCCCATCCCCGGTCTCCACTTGGACATCAAGCCATTGACTGAAACTCTGACCACCCTGCCAACTCCTTATCCACCAAGTGGTCCATCTGTCAGACTCACATCTCTCCAGCTTAGAGACAATACTATAACTTCACAACATATGAAATATTTTTTATCCCTTCAAAACCACTTTTTCCAACTTTAATAGCTATACCCTCCCCCTCTACAAGAGTCTTCCAAAAAGAGGAAACACAAGTCTAATACGCTTTTATTCCAAGTTCACCCAAGAACCAAGGCACTCCAGGAGGGCTAGGGGACACAGTTGTTGTACCACCTAGGATAGTTCAGTGCTTTCTCAAAGAAGGGAACTCTAAAGAAGCAGGTTTTATCTACAGGCTGTTGAGACTCATACCACCACCACCACCTCTCTACTAGTTTGAAGAAAATCTTCACTGCATTCCTTAGTTTCAACAAGATGCTGTAGGATTTTTTATTCTTCCTGGGATTGTTATTGCTATGACATTTAAAACCAGAGGTATTATTAGAAGACAGTTGGCATGAGCTCAGCAATTTGTCAGATCCATTGCTGGTTTATAAATCAGGCTCATTGTACTTATTTTTATTTACAGCATTTTTATAAATAAACAGCAACATTGCATCAAATTAATCTCATTCAATTTGCTTGCTATTTATTCCACTATTTGTCATGCACATATTTCTACAAACTAGTAATACATTACAGTTCTCATACAGCAATGTCTTTAAGCTTGTCCTAAGAAGTAAGACATTCCAAAACTGAATCTAACAGACCTTAAAAATATATTTTAAAAATGCCTAATTTCCTCAATGTTTACTTAATGTAAACAAGAAGGAACATTAGTTATCATTTCTGCATACCCTACCTCAATTTGATACTGCTTTTGTTATTAGGTGAATCAGCCTTTTCATGGCATTTCTCCACAAAGAAAAATTTGTAGGCAAAGCAGAATGCTTTCCTGATTCTGTAAATCCTATTAACTTCCTGGGACAAGTGAAATTCCTTTGCAGTAAGGAGTCACAGATACATATTGTAAAATCCAAATTTACTTTTTGTTAAGGACTTCCAGATGTGCAAACTCCCTCATCTCACCTGCAAGCTCAGCTTTACTGAAAGGCAAAAGCTACAAAACACTGACTCAACATGTACAGCGACAAGAACACATCTTCTTCAGGCACTTTGATAAATAAAATAAAATAAAATAAAAATCCAACACAAACACAGCCACCATCCACGGAGGTTTCAGGTACGGATGTCATGACTATTTTACAGCAGAATGTAAAATACATATTTCATCACAAGTCAGTAAGAGCCAGCAAGTTCTAACATAGCCCATTACACAAACAGTGCAAAGACACCATGGGAAAAAATAATTAAAGAGAAATTGAGGTGAATTGAGCTTTGCTGTGCTTCCTGAGATAATGGTACCAGCTCTTTCACACATACTAGAAGTTCTTTTCCTGAAGAAGATTTTTCACATTTAAAGTTTCCTTGTTCTGATACTTTAGAACTACTGTTCAAGGTTAAAAAAAGTCTAGCATGTTTATTCTGTCAAAACAAAGAAAGAACATCCAGGTATTTCTTTTGTCTTTCCTTAGAACTAAGTTTTATATTAGTAGAACCAATTAAGGATGAAGTATTTTCTGAAGACTGTCACAAAAACAGATCCTTTTTCAAGCTGAAAGCAAACCATGCCAAAAGCAAATTGCCTGGTAATACTTATCTAGGTTTTAACAATCATATTCTACTTAAAAATCTAGAAAGGATTTTGATTCACATATCCTGTTTCAGTCTTTGTTCTCCATAGATTTCACTTGTTTATAATTTTTTGCTCACATACTATAAAAATAAAATCTATTTTTATAGTATGTGTAATTGGAAGATGCAATAAAACCTGTAGATACTTGACAGTTATCTTTTCTAACAAGAGCACAGGCACCTAAAAAATTACCACTGCAAGCATTTCTGGTATTACTTACCAAGATCCTTTATTCTAGGTAGTACATTGTATGTGAAGTTTTTATAAGAAGCTACTTTCCCTTCTGGGGAAGCAATTCCCACATGCGATTCATAGATCCTTAGGCTTTTTAATCTCTTGGGGGAAGGATTCTTGTGCTATAGGAAAAAAACAAAGAGTTATCATTAGGAACAGCTTAAGAGTCCTTCTGAATTACTATGAAGCTTGTTTGAAGATAGAGAGAGAAAACAGTAAGATAGGATTTTATTTTTTAAGCATACCTGCTTTTTGCAGATACATGAAATCTCTCTGCCTTCTCTTAATTGAAATTAATAAATGTTTTATTCCTAAAGAATACTGTTCCACAGCACAGAATCACCTATATTCTAATTACTTAGGATTAAAATATAATTAAAAAATCCCAAGCCTGGAGATAAGTACACAGCATTTCTAGATGGGTGAAAATATTTGAAAAATACAGAGGCCGTTGAAGTTAATATCCTATTTGTTAGTTTATTATTCAGGTGACAATTTGAAAAGATAGAACAAAATCAGTTGAATACACACATGTGAACAGAAATTAAAGGAACAATGTGAAGAACAAAACTTCTGGTTGAGGCTTGTTACCTGTGTTTTATTTCCACTGGACACCTCTCCTATTCATAAAAGGACTTTGTTTTTTTGTTTTGCCAGTAAGGCCTTGTCGTCACCCAAATGTTCTGGCCTCCTTTTCACTCTAGGTCATAGCAAACACTGCGTTTCCAAACATCTACCCATTCCTTTCCTTACAGGGGGATTGAGGTGTCACACAGCATCATACATAGAGTAGGCCACTAAACTGATAAAGACTACAGACTTTAATAAGAGTTACTGTACATTATGTCACCTATTTTTTAAGAAAATATTTTCCATGTCAGTAAGGTACTGACTTTTCTCTGTCAAGAAGCTGCTTCATAATTTGAAGTGGGTGCTAAAATTTAACTCAAAATAGAGGCTACAGCATCTCTAATATAAACCACTGCATACCATTTGTCAGAGAAAACATCAAAAAGTTTAATATGAAACAACATCACTCAGACAGTCCAAAGTTTCCAGATGTTCTCCTAGGGTATTTTTCATATATCATGCAAAGAGTTCTCCCCCTTACAGCAGTGCATGAGAAGTAAGAGGGCTTTAAATTCAGTGATGGGATTTTCCTGATACAAAGAAACTGGGATTTGACTGGAGCGTGGGCACCTTATTTTTGGAAGTTTTTTCTGACTTCATACAATATTAACAATGTTGAGTACTGAACTTTGCATTTGTAGATAACCAATCCTTAAACCCAGTGCTGATAATTCCCTGTTCTCCCCCCTATCAGGAACAGCCATCTTGTCCCGGAATACCTGTCAGTCTTGCCTAACAGGTGGTAAAATAGTTTAAAATACCACATTAATAACTATTTTTTACATATTCTACAGCAGGCTGAAAAAGCAGCTCAAAAACACCCACCATTAAAGACACTTCTTTCTGTCTAGCCCATGAATAAAAGCCCTTCATTTCTCAGGTAGCTATTTTAACTAGTTTTCTATCTCTTTTTATTTTCTTCCAAACAGGGGTACAAAGATAACATGATACGCCTCTTGAAAATAATATTGAAGCCTTACTATATATGACTGTGGTGGATTCCAGTGAACCCAGTCGTAATTCACTTTGTCTTCATCACGGACCACATATCTTGCCCAGGGTGAAATACGATAGAGGAGGGCGCCGTTTTGAGCACGAATCACCACCTATAAAATAACACAACATACGCAGGCAGTCACTTATAACTCACAGAACACCTTCTATGCAAGCCATAGCAGGGGATGAAATAGTAGGCTACACAGAAATTTAATTTATAGAACACACAAATACACAATGCAAGTCAAGAGAAGGAAGAACGACCCTGCTCGCAGAGATGATTTGCAAAGGGACAGCAAACCAGACCTGTCAGACAGGAGTGATATTCACCAGCAAGAGCTGAAAGGTGAGGATATACACAAGCTTTATATAAGTAATGGGAGAAGAAGCCTTCCCAAATGGATTACTGTTAGGTTCCCTAATTACCCCTGTCATTGCTATTTCCTTTCCATGTTCTTATAAATTTAAACAGACATGCAGTACAATGCCATTAGGATGAGAAGTGTGATTTGTTTAACTTGGCAAACAAACAATCTAGTAAGGCAATTTTAATATCTTAATTTCATCTTCTTTTCCATGCTCTGTGAATCATTAATGTCACACAAACCAGAACCAAATAACACAAGCAGCACAGGACAGCTTTTGGGTCAAGGTGAAGAAAGTTCCACCTCTCTCACCTCCCCCCATCCCATCCCACCTCCCCTTTCCTCAGCACAGAAGGAACAGCACCACTCTGGTTTTGCTTGGTATCTTGGCTGCCACTAAAACAGTAACACAGATGGTTTGCAAATTTAAAACCTAGAAATGTGCAAGCAAGTGAAGGCACGGAATCCTTAATTCTGCTTTTTTAAAGAAATTGATGACTGAGACTTTTTAGTTTGGTTGTTGGTTTTACAGGGCTTTTTTTTTGGTGAGAAAAACTATGAAATTATAAGAAGCTTCAAATGAAGAGGGAAGGGGGTTGAGCTTTATTCCCCTCCTTTCTTTCTTTTTTTTTTTTTTTTTGTTAAAAAAAGCAAATTGTCTTTGCTTTCAGTTCCTAACAGGTAGACTGGAAGAAGAAATTATCAAAGAATTGCCTTTTCACCTCTGGCAAGGGTCTTTCACCGTTTTGATAGATTATCTGTATCCTTAACCCAACCATGGAAGAAGGCAGGATCACAGAATCATGGAATAGTTTAGTTGAAAGGGGCCTTTTAAAGGTCATCTAGACCAACAAAAAGGAAAATACGTATATGCAGAAGGTTAATGGAAGTTGACAGAGTAAGGCAAGGGAAGTATGATTGCTGTGCCTCAGTACATAGTATTAACTCCAACAATTCAAAACAGGTTTTATAAAATGGGGTAATTGACAGAAAAAACTTCATCAGAAAAAGCTGAGAAAGTTATTGCAAAGATTGTATAGTTGCATGGAAAATTTCTTCTGTTAACTTGCACTAGCAAAGCTGACCCAAAGAGTATTTCTGCAAATTATATCAACACTGTGAAGATGACTTTTCAAGCCTCCTTGCTGATAGAATTGACAACTTGCAAATTACTCTTAAAATAATAAAACTTATCTCCTCTAAGATCACACTTGTGAAAATGCTATTGCTTCTTTTATCATTTTGTCTAAATTTACCCATCACAGAAATAAGACAATTACTGCATATAATAACCTACTCATGTTGACATTCCTTTTTTCTAATATTTTAGTGTAATTCATACTAGACAGGCTTATGAAGGGTGGGCACATTTAAGAAATGTGAAGTAATTAATCTACATCCAGAACATTAATTAGCTGTAGTACTGGTTTAATCCAAAGATGATACTGGAGGGGGAAGAAGTAAATTTCTTTATTATGATATACTAATCCAGTCATGCACTGTCTACTTTAAACCATTAAGCAATGAAAAAGCTAGGAAAGAAAATATTAGAAAACCATTTAAATGACCAACCAGTTATTTCACTTTTTCAACTTACACTTCAACAGTTATACTGCGCTACCAATCTCTGTATCCCATCCTTCTTACAAAGCTTAAGAACTTCTGTTGTTCTGTAGTCACTTAAATTGACCTTATTTTCTCTCGTTTTTGAGACAGCAGCACATTTGATGTACCATTTATTCAGAAGTCATTTTGTTCAAATATTAGTTTTGCATTTGTTCAAAACACCTACAAAGCCAAGTTTAATGGTTACACTTTTCAGGAGCTGAGAGACTTACAGAAAGCTGTACAAGTTTCTAGCAACTTTCACAGATGGAATTTTAATAGATAAAACTAAAACTTCCAAGAAATTGATACATTTATTTGTCATATATTATGATAGTAATAATGTAGAGCCATAAAAAAGTGGTGGAAATCTACCATTTTAAGGGTTGGGTTTACACACTTGAACAGCCTTAAACCTTAGAGTCTGCTCTGTTTTAAGGCTCACAATCTAAACTTATGGGTTCGTTTGAAAACTTTACTTTCAGTTCTATTATGCAGATATATAAGAAAACTCCCATGCTGAAAAGAAAAACATACATTTATCCAACAAAAGAAGTCATGATATTTAACCATGCAAGTATCAGAAAAATCTCAAAAAAAGTTGGGGGAGCACTTATCTTAAAACAATCATAAAATTTATTTGATGCTTTCTTTACAGGGCAGGTGGTCTTAAGAAATATTTTTCAAATCTATCCAGCCATGGTTATAGATGAACCCCAACAGTAGAAACCTCAAGCTTGCTCACATGCTGCTGTAATTTATGAGTATTGTGGGCTGTGCACAGAGAAAGGAGAATCAAGAAAACCAATTATTACAACACTAGAGCTGGTGAAGTTGAATCCTTTCCTTCTCTGGTTTCTAGAAGCATAATCAGCACAGTGTCCTTATGGATCTATCAAGCGATCCCTGACAATTTCAATTCTTAGTTCATACGCTTGTTCAATACTTTTCTTAATTTTATGTGAATACCGTTTACAGAGTCTCTGCTAGGCTTAATTATCAAGCTCTGTACTTAATCAGCTTATTCCTCTCTCCTGATATTGTATAAAGTTTATTATTAAGTTAGAAATAAAAAGACTTCAAATAATGTTTTCTGAAGTTTCTTGAGACAGAACTCACACCATCATGCTTAGCTGAAGAGCAAAAAAAAAAAAAAAAATGGAGAAAGATGAATAGCACCAAAAAACAAATAGCAATTCAGCCCAAGACTGACAAAAATAACTCTAATGCAAACACTCTGACAGCTTTAATTCCCATATTTGCTTTGCTATTTCTTGAAACAATTACATGTAAGTAAAAGTTGTAATAAAAGCAGTAAAAATATAAAGCACACATAAAACAAAGACAGGTGAAAACTCTTGCTTCACTCCCCCCAGATTATGACTTGTGGTCCCTTCTCTGCAGTGTCCAGATATAAAAATTAGCTGCTGTGTATACTGTGAATGTGCTATTATGGATTTTACATGCATAAGAAATACTGAATATAGTCATTACACAGCCCTTTTGACAGAGTACCTATAAATCTGTTTAACAGATACTGTACTTTTCCTCCAAATTAGTTTGAAATGAGTAAAAACAAATTAATAAAAGTTGCAGCCTAACTAGTTACTACTTAGTTCATCAACACTTGATAGCTGACTTTCCATTTTCTAATTAACTCAAAAAATTGTTCTCTAAAGAAGATCTACAAAACCATGATGTACATTAAATTAGGCTTCTTCAAACTGCCCTTGGGATGTGCCTACTTCATTTTCTAGAGGCATGTCCCTGGTCATTCCTCAATGGATATGAGGAGGCACATCCCACCATTTGATATAAAAACTAGAGCCCCCATTAAATAAAGTTTTTAAAATGCATATTACTACAGCATGAACCAAGCAAACTGGCAAAAGCTTAGCCTCTCATCACAAGTAACCTGCTTTACACTTATTTAGACTTTAGTTGAAGAAAATCCAAGGTAAAAATAGTTCCTATATTTCTGATATTATTACAAAATTCTTGCATTAGAAGTTTCCAAAGGGAAAGCCATCTTGGAGACTCTGGAAATAGAGGAAAAAAACCCTCTTTTTAACAAAGTTCTAAACAAGCTTGCTGTTTGAAGACACTTCCCTTTCTGCACACACTCATACAAAAACATCATGATGTTGCCCATGAATTATACAGTTTGATAATATATTACTTTATCTCACATTTCAGACAAAGAGGTGGTTATGTAGATGGTGGCAAGTTCTTTACATCTGTTATTGCGTCTTTTTTTCATTCTGTCTAAATTTGGGCAGTGCAGATGTAACTCTTTCGAGATATAGGTTTCTTTCTTCTTAAACAGTTTTTGCTGTTTTTTAACAAATTGGGGAGGATGTATTAGTTTGTGTCAGAAACTTGGATTTCCTTTTTTCCCCTATTTCCAGAGTCTCCAAGATGGCTGTCCCTTTGGAAACTTCTAACACAAGAATGTAGGAAATTCAAAGTAAGTCATGCTGAATTTGCCTGCATCAACTTTACAAACAGCTCACCTAAATGGTTTAGCGTTTCCCCCTGCCTCCCCTAGTGGTAAACATTTGAAATCCTTCATGAGAGCTTTGGATGTCACATGATTCTGGCTTCCAACTGAGATATAAATACACGTAAATAAATGACACAAATAAGCGTCAGAAAGACAGAATGAAAACGTCCTTCAAAACCTGACATTAAAAAGTCAATTTGCTCTAAAAATGGACATGGCACAGGCACACAATTTATATAAGTACAATTGCAAAACAACAAAAATGAAGACCTTAACCTATGCTGTACATCTTTTGTATGCGAAGGTTAAAAATTTATGTTGGTATTCATTTTCCATTATAGGGATGTTGGGTGTATTTTCAAAGTTTCTGTCTGAAGTGTTCAGCATCTTGAAGTTTAGCATCCCAAACCACTATAATAAGTGCTGTGGATTTCACAGATGAGTACACACAACATAGAAAAAAACACCCCTAAACTTGAGTTTTACAGTATCAGTGCTACTAAGTGATTAATTTTGAAGAACTTTCAGCTCTGAGTAAAAACCAGTAGAAAAAGAAATGTGTAGCTGCTGTCAAAGAAAACATAACCAACAAAGGCTGGCTTCGAAGGTATGCAAAAACTGGTGTGCAAAAGTGCATTTCAATCTTCCAAATGCTGGACTGTGGGAAGACAAAGCAAGACCTATTTCTCACAATAACATTAGTACCAAAGTGACATCTTGTTCCATGTCTGTCCACTAGAGGATAGGAAACCCATGAAGTGGGGAGTAAGCTGTAGGATAAAACTAAATATAGGGGTTATGAGTCTGTTTGATGATGTTTAAAACACTCAAAAGCAGTTTATTACAGTTAAGGGGAAACCATCACTCTGAGGTCAGTCCAGTATCATAAAGAAAAGGCAATAACACATAGGAGCAATTCAGAAGCTGAAATAGGTCTCATTTAACGTAATGATGCTGCCAATGCAGGACAAGTGAGATTGAGAGGCCTTGATTTTTGAGGCATTTGAGACTCTTGGGTATCCCATTATTCTGCCTTTCCAAAATAACACAGGCCTTTTATATCACCCACAGTACCCCCGCCAACTCCTTCTGGATGTCTTGGGGCATTTAAAGGAAAATTCTGTGCTTACACTCAGGTGATTTTCAACCTACTGTGACTCAGTGAGATCTGCTGGCTTTTTATGAACAGACACCACACATTCTTTCTTACATGACCTATAATGATAAAAAGCATGAAAGGCTTACAACAAATTCAAAAGCTTTGTCACAAATATAAATTCAGCTGAAATGTAAATCCACCTCTAAAAATGGAGCTTAATGTGGCTATGCTATTATGGCAAATGAAACTCTGCAGTAATAGGCCACAAACTACCACATTTAAAATTCATATGTTTATGAATATCCCTTTTTTCTTTGTATTTGTATACCTTCATCTTCTCTTCACATCAGCTCCATATGGCTACCCCAACTTCCAGTGTACACATACACAGATCTCAAGAATAGTGTGATAGAATAATTCAAGGGACAGTTGCACAAGATCAGACAACTTCTCTGCTCAGCAACCACTGCTTTAGCTTTCAGTAAAGCTAAAGCAGACTTGAAATCCATACATGAGCATTTCATTTAATTATGATGTGTTCTCATAAGGTGTCTGCCTCTGTTTCCATTAATTAGGAGACACGGTCAAACATTAGAAATAAAAAGCCATGCTGTCATTCCTTATTTTTCAGATATTTATTTTGATTTAAAACCATAATCTTCTGCACTAGTTCTTAAAAAAAAAAAAAATATATATATATATAAAGAATTTAGACATATTTCTGCTGTTTGAGAAATTTGTTATATAGTGGTTTATCATTTATACTCAAGTTGGGGAAAGGAAAATGAGGAAATGATAACTAACTAACTGATGAATATATGCAAGCCAATAAATTGCTCTGAAACACTGTATTATTATTTCATTACTTTAATAGCTTGAAAGCATTTAGAATGATTCTTGGTATATGTGGCTTTTAATACAATGATGAAATTAAATTGGCCATCAAATCAACAATAGCTAATAAAATGAGAGAGTGGACTAGCTTTAATATAAATATGGAAATGTCAGTAAGTTGTTATATAAGGGCAATAAGCTACTATTTCAGCATTTTACAACTATAGTATTTCATGAGCTTCAGATCTATTCATTTCTGATACAAAATTATCCAAATATAAAAGCCACAGGAATACAGGTGGAAACATCATCTCATCTCAGTAACATGCATCTGATTTAAAAGCAAGTTCAAGCCAAAACATAAAACATGGGCAGGATAAAGGCTCCCTAGGAAGTTTATATTAGATGCTGTGATAACCTAAAAAGGTTTTTCTACTACGTGAAATTTATTAGAAATTTAGCATCAAGGTATTTCCTTCCCTCGGTTTTTCTAGAAGTATATGAAGACTGAAAACAAATGCTTGAATACCAAGATTTTTTTAGTATAATGTGCGTTATAGAAAAAAAAAAGTTTATCTTTTTACATTTGCTGTAGATAAATAGGGTAACCAAGAAAAAGCACTACAAATTTACAAGAATACAAAAGAATCAGATCCAATATACCTTGGACACATTGCTGCTGGTCTTAGATTTCATTTCATAAATGCTATTCAAAGACAGGTCCTGCATTCAAGACACCAATACAATCCTGCTATTCTCTTTTTCCTTAAATTGTGCATCCTTTTCTCAACACCCTCAAGTTGCTCCAGAAACAGAATCACAGAACTGTTTAGGTTGGAAAAGATTGAGTCCAACTGTTAACCCAGCACCACTGTGCTCTCAGCTAAACCATGTTCCCAAGTGTCATATCCATACGTTTTCTTGAAAACTTCTGGGGATGGCAACTCCATGACTTCCCTGTTCCAACGCATGACCACTTTTCCAGTGAAGAAATTTTTTCTAATATCCAATCTACACCTACTCTGGGACAAGTTGAGGATATTCCTCTTTGTCACGTCACTCCTTACCTGGGAGAAAAGACCAACCCCCACCTTAGTACAATCTACCAGCTGAAAGTACCTTTCCCTGTACACCCTTGCCTGTCCTTTTTCTTCCACAAAAAGTATCACTCCTGATTTTAGCACCCAGGATAGAATGCACAGTTCTGATGATCTTTTGCCAGTGGACAGTGTACATTGAGGCCATTTACAACAGCAAATAAAATCCTGTCACCACCTCACAAACACAGAGGAAAACAGAGAGCAGCTACTCCTTTCTTTCTACAGGCCAGCACTGGTTTGTGAGAGAAGCACTGGAGTATAGAGGTGGCATTTTTGTATGTTTGGCTCTTAATACATGGAACCACAGCAGAATACTTTCTGATAACACAGTGCAACCTGCTGCAGAGCCCAGGACTGAAATCTAGAGTTTCTTGTCTGACAGTTCACTTTAAAGAAGCTTTAGATAAAAATACAAAAGCCTGATAAAAATTTGGGATCGAACAGCACAGAAAAGTGCATTATTCTGTAATTGTCTCGCTCTACCTTACCGATTTTAGAGACCAGAAAAAACATTTTTCTCTTTAATAACCTGAGAAATAGAAGAAATGAAAAAGCAAACAGCTTCTCCACCAGCGCCTCGCTCTTCTTGCTCCTCCACAGCCCTGTAAGAAAGCTCAGGAGAGGCAGCAACGAAGTAAAAGAATCAGAAGCTCTTCAATACCTCAGCTTCCCTAGCTCAGGAGTATCTTCCCAAATGAACCTTTACCCAGACTGGTGGGGAAGAGGCATGGAAAATGGGAGATCTTTCCAGAACTCAACTTGCCCTGAAAAACTTTACCATACTCCATTTGTACTGCTCCAAATAACCAAGAAATCGAGTGTATCTGTCAAGGTGCTTGTAGTCACTGAAGTTATTTCCTTACAGTGAATTGAGTATAAACCTTGAAATGAAGTTTTGGAAAGAATGGACACCATGTTGCTTCTTCCCAGCTGTTCTCCTTCCTAAATTGCAAATTGGTTACACTGGAAAGAAAAAGTAATAGAACACTGGTCTCATTATTCCTTCCCCCAGCTTTACTTTCCTCATCAATTTATGATTACTGTCAAAACTAAGTCAGCTGATACAAAGCTGTCTGGTTTGCTCTCTCTTCCTAACAGTTCTCTGGAAAAGAAACCTGCTAAAGGGACAAGCATTTAAATCAAATATTGAAAAAATATTCCATAGTTATCAGACATAATAGCACTTTTCAGGTGGTTTACATGTTTAACAAAGTTCTGCAGACAAATCTCTGCCATTAAGAAATCACTGGAGATTTATTTGCTCTGTAAATATATCACGACATCAGCTACTACAATCTAAACTCGTCATGGATATTAAATATTTGTTCACAATTCCCCTTCTTTCCCCTTCCCTTCTCCCTCAGGGAAAGAAAATAAATTAAAAATAAAATACAATCAAGATATGAAAGAGGTAAAAGCCGATCTTCTAAGCCAAGTCATGAAGTCATGCCTCAATTTTCCAAAAGAGGGAGATGCAGCTCCATCTGTGATTTTAGTACTTCAATTGCATTGAAGAACTTCTGAACATCTTTAACTAGTTTACTAGATCAGGTAAAAACGGAAAGCTTTTGTTCCTTTTTCTATTTCTGTGCTTCTCTTATAAAATGGAGAGAAATTAATATTAACAAAAAATACAGAAAACACTGTGTTATGTATTTGACTAAAAAACTAGTTCAAAAGATGGAGCCAGTAGCCTAGTATCATAAAATATCTATGCAGATAAAAATACCATAGGAAAATCAAACTGTCAAAATCCAGGAAACCATAGGAGAGCTGTTAAAAATGAAAGCAACATCACACAGAAACATTCCCAATTGATTTTAACAGTCAAGTGTATAGAAAATGCTTCACTTAATCATCCAAATACATGGATTTATAACTGTTACCCACACAGAGGCATCATTATTAGGTATGAGGGATAGCCAGTTTATTTTCACAATGGAAAACACACATCTGAGCTGAGCAAAACCATTCAAACTTTTCTTCTAGCCTAGAATCCTGATTTTGAAAACCTTTTTCTAAAATACCGCTAATAAATCAAAGGAAAACTGGAATGTCTAAAACCCACAGTTCAAAAAATATTTCCTCTCTGCCATGACTTAACCAGAAACAAGTTACTGTAAGAACAGTGATGAAGCTGAAAGACTATAAAAAGTTGTATGCATAATATAAAAGCACTCCTGTATCTCTTCTGTTGGTCTCTTAGTTAAGAGGTTTGGGGTACAAGAGCGTGGTGTGAAAAGCAACCATAATAATAAAGCATATTACACAAACAATACACATGAAGTGACTAGAGTTGTTTCAAGCCATGTCAAGTAGAAAAGAAGCTGATGAAGTATGTAATAGGGGCACCCAAGTATTAAGTATTACTTATCCTCCACTATAAAGCATTTGTATCAAGGATAACTGCTGCATAATGCACCTTGCAACTGGGTCACTGTGCCACACTGCAGAGAATGTCAGGAGCTTTCCCAAGAAAGTGATCCTATCCTCCAAACAAAAACAACTCCCATTAGAATCAAAGCCATGCATATATATTCTTAATATGGACTCAAATTCTGTTTCAAGAATTCTTCTTTAAGACATCTCCCTCTTTTCCTCAAGAAAAAAAAGAAAATCACATTTTGCTTAAACATACAAGCAATAGTAATTGAAACAATTAATCTTCTGTACAGATAAACTCACAAGTAAAGTATTTTAAAGTATTTTTAAATAGCAAAACCTCCTACCAGGGAATTGTGCAATCTTCAAGTCGCAGGAGAACTAAGCCTGCCAAAATAACTGAACAAGAATATTCTCAAGTACTGAGCTCAGTCTGCAACAAAGGCTCCAAAGAACAACAGTCCACTGCATAACAATGGCTCATTGGTGCTACAACCTCTCCTATGAGCCCATGAGGAGTTGCAAATTGTTTACTAAATCCAAACAGGCTACATAAAGAGACCATTTACCTCCCGATGAGATAACTCTTCCTGCTGGCAACCTCATCTGCAACCCAAAGAAGCCTACAATAGCTTGCTGAAGGGTCATGGCTCACTATTGCATGGTGAAACATGAAGGGTACTGCCACAGAATTACTGTTCTACTTCCCTTCAGCAGGGCTTATATCTAGAAAGGTACATGGTACATGACTTCAATCCTGTCCTGTAAGTTTCAAATTCCCAGGAATGCCATGTCTGTTTCTTCTTGCACATAGGTTAGGTACCATGATGCTGCAGAACACTTGTTTCATTCACTGTTCAACTTTGCAGACCTGGTGATTGTTTTTTGGGTTGTGATTTTTGCATCCTACTGACCATTTAAGACACAACATTTAAGTGATACAGAACTTAGCAGACTGAGCAAGGACATTCCCTCTTCCCCCAAGCTAAGGTAAAAACCCAAATCATTAGAAGTATATCTATGTATACCTGTAAGGAAACACCAAACACTGCTTCAGGAAGCTTTCCACTGAAACTAAGTTTAGCACTTCTGCTCAGGGTACCCAAGACTCCCTTTTTAAAAGCCATCTCACAATGAGAACAATCTCCCCAGGGAAGTGCTGGATTCCCCAAGGTTGGACATTTAAGATACATCAAGACAGGATGCTGGGCCATCGTGACTAGGCTTGGATCATAACTTGGCTTTTGCCAAGAATGGTTGGACCAGAGGATCCTTGAGGTGCCTTCCAACCATGTTTATGTTTATATCTTAAAACCCTGAAAGTTCCCCACATCTTTAACACCTCTGTTCCTAGAACCCTAGCCACCAGCCTGACATTATTAAAAGATTCCCTGTTTTTTTCAGATTCTCATTATAAATACGTTTTCGACTGCAGACTGCTTGAACTGATTGAGGCCTGAACTCCACATCAGTCTGGTACTACGCTGCTGCACGTCCTGATCAGTAGGGTCAGCTGCAACACCATCTATTTCATCGGTGACAGTAATCACACTTGATGAATTTTACTAGCAGTGGTTCCCTGACACAGATTAACCTACCTGCTCACCATATTTGATTCCTTTTCAAGGTTTACAAGTTAAACACAGAGCACGCAGATCTACTACGAAGTACAGGACACAGGGGTAAAACTGTAAAGATTAAGTTTTAAAACTATTCTTCACAACTAGCTTTCCTCTACCCAGCACCTCATGAATACAAATGTACTTTTAGGTACTTTTAATCATGATTAATAAACTGTTAATGTTCTGACTCAATGTAGTTCTTCCTTTGAACACTTGAATATTAAAAAGGGTAATACATTTGGACTGGAAAACTATTAAAACCAATCATCGTGAACTTCGAAAGTATTTTGTAAAAACTGATGAAAGAATTGTGTTGTTTGTGCTTGCCCCAATCTTGTATTGGACTTGGCACCTATAACTCCTGTTCAGCAATCACTGAAACCACTCAAACATGCAAGAGCAGAATATCAGTAGAACAATATTGTGTTAACAAGTGCACAAGATACGAAATCTAATCACTTCATTACAGTACAAGATACTCCCTCAAAAAACTATAAATGTCACCATTTAAATACACAGAAAATATATATACACACACACAGACATGTGAAGAAGAAAAGGATAAAGACTCAGCAAATAATGGAAAGCAGACTTTTAAAAAAGTTTCTGCCACTTTCTGAGGTGTTCTTTCCAGGAAAAGTGTATGAACTACATTTCATGAATATACAAGTGATATTTAGTTGCATATATAGATTCATACACCTACACAGCACATTGTTAACTAAAGTGTCAGATGAGTTTATTAATCTAAAAAATTATTGTTCTTGTAATAATGTCAGAAATCACATATCAATTGCCATTACTAGAAAGTTGAACATTTTAATATTTTAATATATCCTCTCCAGCTCACAAAAGAAAATTTAGTGGTTCTGCTATACTGATTCTTTTCCTATTCAATGTTCCAGAGCAGCAGGTAGCTCTATCATAAATGCCAATATTTTTTTAAGTACTGAACTTGCCATCTATTCTTGTTTAGATGTATGAAAATATTTTAGAACTTGACCATGACTTTGGAAATTATTTTCAGCTAGGTTTGAGTTCTTACAGGATTCAATTTGCCAATAGTTTTCCATTTTCTGTGTTGTCTCCTGGCATTCCTGTAAATAGTATTGAGCAAGTTCCCCAATGCAGGTACTAAGATCTCAATTTTTACCAATACTACCCCCATGCCTACACTCCAGTGACACTATTTCAAAATTAAGATCTTGCCAACTACAGTGAAAACTTAATTTACAGGTACATTTAAGCAGTTGGAAAAAATCACTTTGAAATAAACAGTAAAAGGACAAAGTGGAACACTGATTAAACTCCTGCGTTAATACGACCACACATGACGAGACTTGCTATAAAAGTCTATCCATGATAATTTTTTTTTAAAAGCTTGCTGTGTCCTCTAAAAAGGTAATTAAGGATACCAACAATGAAGGAAGAAAATCAGTCACTTTCTACCACAAATGACAAGTACTTGCACCCCAACTGCTATCACTGTAGAACGGCAAACATGCTGATGTTTAAGGAAAATAACTTTCAAACTACCCCATCACAAATAAAGAGAGGTAAAGAGGCTTTATTTATTAAGGCATAAAATTTGGTTTTGGGTTTTAATCTGTGTTTACCTTGACATCTGTCAGAAGCTTAAAAGCCAACACTATTAGTACCACAACAGCAACTGTATTTGTTCACTTAACTCACTCTAAGCTCCCAATTGATCCACGGGAGAAAGAAAAAAGATGCCCTTTCTAGCAGGTAACCTTATTTTGTAGATGGATGTCAAAATCCACGAGGGAGTCACTCAACTGTCATAAACATCCATCTCCTCACACAGGAAAGTGTCAGAAGATTTACAGCAGGTTTTTTAATTACTCATTTTCTTCAATGTTTACATTTACTTATGAGAAGACTGCCTGAAGAGCTAGAGTAGACAGCCTGCCACTATTGAAAACAGGCAAATGTTTGACCTCTGCTCCTCATTTATTTTCCTACAAAATTATTTTGTGACCTGATCTAAATTAGTGTCAGCAACTACACTCCATCCATTTCCCATTTTGGCTTAGATATTACTTATTTAAAAGAAATGACCTTGTTACCATTTCAGAACTTCGCATTCGCCTGTGTAGAACTGAAGATCAAAACAGCATAGACAGAAGCTAAAATAAGGACCTTCTGGAGGAGGCATTTCTTCCTCCTACAGATTAATCACCACAATAATGTCTGAAGTTGACTATTTTAACTTAAATATTTAAGAATCATACTGGTAAAAAACTTTTAAAGCTGTGATCACCTTATGCTTCTTTAGTAAAGAAAAATGGGAAATACTTTCATTACTAGAAAGATGTCTGTTGCCTAGTCTAGTGCAGACACTGGTACGTGTGTATTTCAACATTACCTCTGCAATCTGCATAACAATTTCCATCTGCAGACAGTCCAATATTCTCAGCTTCTACGTGAACAAGGAACTGCACAACTGTGCTCCAATACACAAGTCCTCATGCTCCCAGAAACACAGACATTTATGAACAATCATGAACTAACAGAACCACGCAGCTTGAGGAAAACTTGTTTTCTGAACCCATCTGTGGAATGGGAGAGGATAAGATCAGCAGTAGCATCAGGGTAAGGTACATGCCTACCATGTGAATATTCCAATAGCTTTTGTGATAAACCATCTTTGAACTACCTTAACTAGAGACCTTTTTGCTTTTTTCTCTTAGTCCCATCATCTGAGTACATCACAAGTACGCATTGTGAAGTGTTAGATTCAGTCCTGAAGGCACCACGGGACAAAAACAAAGTGTTGTGAAAGATTATTAGCAAAGCTACAGATGAGGCTGGGAGTAGCTCCATGTGGATCAAGTCAACAGTTATGACTACATACCATCAATTATGACTACATACACTCAGGAATCAAGTCTCTAAATATTTGATTTTTTTTTAAGGAATGTACTCCTAAGCAAATTTGTTTCACATGCAGTCCCGGCCTCACAAGCCTGTTGGACAATAATGAATTTTGAGCATCAGTGACAGCCACATATCTTTGTCTAGAATTGACCATGGAAAGCACAACTGAAGTGGCAGGGTAGAAAAAGCCTAAAACAATTTTTTAAAAAAGGGAAAACTCACATTCTAGTCTGCCAGTGGGTATCTTCTGGCTTTTCAGAAAACTCAGAGCAACTACAGAACTACAATTCATCTTGCAAGCACATCAGTACCAAGTGCAATCAGTAGCAATTCTGCATACTAAACAAATTATGTATAATGCAATCTTTGCTTTATGGAGTTTATATTTCAAAAAAAATGCTGAACAGGAAGAAAATACTATCAAGACCCGTACTTCAAAACAAGGAGATATGGCCAGCGACTACCTAAGAAGACAGACAAAAAAGTGATCTTAAGTTGCTCTAAATGTATTTAAGAATCTATGGTTTTTTTGCTATTATATCAATAATTATCAACACTCATCATCATTCACACCTCTTATCTCTACAAAGAGTATTCTACAGTAGATGAGTCAAGAGTTTTGTAGATAAAACACAGAAGGTAAATTTAGCAACAATCAAAAATCTAACCTGCTTGCATCTCAAAACCATGGAAAATATTAAATAACCATTCTGCACTCTCATACTGCATAACCACTGAATTTCTGAGTTGCAGACAACTGTTTTCTTTCCCGCTCTGTAAAATAAAACCAGCGTCTTTGCATGATTATTCCTAAATTTCAATTTATCCATATTTATTACTGGGATGATTTCATAAGCCATAACAAGAAGCATGGAAATAAGCACACACACTGAGTAAGCATCTCCAGAGCATTTTTATACATATCTTTGTTTTAACAGATTTCTTGTTTCCCTAAGCTGATTTTCAGCAGTAAAATGAGGAGTTTTCTTGATGGGATCTCTGAAAATGTAGCAGTATTATAAAAATGCTCTAAGTTTCTTAATTTTCCTAGTCTATAGACAAATTCAGTACATTTCTTTCCTTAACTACTTATTATTGCCCTCCATTATCACCCAGTATCTCTGAAACTCAAGCTCTGAGTGCAATGAAGCACATCTGTGATTTAAATCAATATTCACCTAGAAATAACCAACTCTGCTGTTAGTTAATTGCCATTAGATGTATCTGCACTAAGCATAACAATTGTGGCATTTGATGGCTCAAAGAAATTTTCCATTAATTTCTGGAAGAAAGCATTTTAAGCTCATGGATGCTCATGAAACACAACTGTACTCAGTTTCACTTACCTAAGCCTTCCACTCAATACTCTGAACTCCTAAGGGATAAGTAGAAGTTTTACAAATCTGCATGTACCATTCATTAAAGCAACAAAAAAAAAAAACCTCCTGAAAAGCCATGGTTAAAAAGCTCACAAAAATTACCAAGGTATTGATATTCTAATAGGATCTTAACACATAGTTGCATCAAATGTGGAAAGATTTTATCTATACATTACATAATTCCTCTTTTTCAGATTATCAATATGCAAACAGTTTTCATCTCATAACGTGGTGCAATACACTATAAACACATTTCAACCACATATGCCTGTTCCAAAAATCTAACTCTCTTCGTGATACTTAATTTTTCACTCCTTTAGGTCACTTTGCTCAACTGGATAAACTGATTGTGCTACTTAGAACAATTAGAAGATAATAAAGTTACTTAAAACAAAATGGACAACTGACTGAGAAAGGTTACAAAAGTTAGAGTAAGTCTAGAAACAACACCTTTAGCTTTGATCCATGGGGCACAGGAGAACAGCCATCTTTAGGTGGAATGAACAACTCCCACTTCCCATATTCCAACTTCTTATATGGATGAGAAAATGGATCCCAGCCATCTGCAATAGAAGAAATAATACTAAGTGTTCATCTTAAAATGCATCCAATTACAATTCAAAGGTGTAACTCCGAGCCCCATCTTTCTCAGAACAAACTTCAGTGAATGCAGACACAAATACTTTTATATCTGACACTACACACACATTCAAAAGGGGTAAAATGAAATGCCACAGTTCTAAGTCTTCAGGAACATCCCTTTTTCATTAAAAAAATTTACTGAAGCAAGCTTAAATCCCATAATTCAAGATTCTTTGTCCTCTTTGGATTTGCTGAGCACTGGAGATGTGCAAGGATGGTCATCATGGCCTGTCCATCTGAACAGACACCTGCTAAGGGGGTCTTGAGTGTTTGTAAGCACATTCAAGGTTAACTCCTATGAATGAAGATATCACTTCTGAACTGATACACTTCAGCAACAGAGTCATTTCTAGGCTAGAAGGAAGTAACAAGCTAAGTTTCAATTTTTTTTTTCTTTTTACCTTGAAATGTTTATTTCACATAGTTCAAGGCAACAGACTCTTAAGCTAAATAGGAACCAGTCAACAAGGAAAATTGAATTACAAGACATTAAAGCAACACATGTTAATCTTCCTTCATGGTAATCTATTTGCCATGGCTTCTGTAATAAAAAAAAAACAACAAACCGAAACTCACACATCATTGAAAGAAGAATAAGCAGCCTTCAGTTTAACAACATTAACTCAGACTTGTATAAAACAACATTGCTACTAAACATTTCAGGGTTAAAAGCATTTCAGCATAAAACTGGACATTGTAACTGAAGCAGGACCATCACTTCTGCCACGATGGAAGTCACAGCAGGGGAGGTAGAGAAAAGAAAATGTTCTATTCATCAGCGTATGTATTTTCCTAAACATCAGCAATCACAAATATTATCTGCTGTGCAACAAAAGCTTCCCTAGCAATGTATGGATGTGTTGAGTTTCAGAGAAAGACCAGACTGCTTTCAAAGTTGCTGGTTGCATTTGCACGGCTGTTTAAACCCGAGAACTGCCAATCTTTAGTCAAAGAATTCTGACAGACACAAATTAAACAAGGCCACACAATGTGACAAATATAACTATGCCAGACAAATATTCTGGTACGGACTCATTTCACGGTGGAGAGTAAAACAGAAATGCAATTAATTCAATATGACATTAGATGATGGTTTTTATCATGATTAAAGTATTTGGATAGTGAAGCCAAATTACACATATTAGCAGAAGGAAAGTATTTACTTAACTATTGCTTAACAGCAGAAGAGCTTACATATTAGTAAGATTTAGATGGTTCCTCCCCCCTTGGCTTTACCCTGATATTTTTCAATCAAGAAAATAATTAAACAAACACTACTAATAGCTAAGACCAACATCAAACAAACAACACCTTGGCAATAAAGCAATACTCCTTAATAAAATGCCTAAACTGCAAACTATAGACAGTGTTCATACATTAAAATACATATACTTCTTTTATTTCAGGGCATGGTAAAAGGATGTAGAATACAGCACTTAAAAAAAGTTGGGGTTTTTTTAAACTATAAATAGCTAGACTGTCTCAAATGAACATTCCAGGCAAAAATGAGAAAACAGAAGAAAGATGAAAAATGTAACAAAGATGTTAAGAAGTTGCAAGAAGTTTGCTTTAAAAACTGGTTAGGATTTATGATAGTCAAGACCCATTTTGGGGGACTTACACTAAATTCTTTCCACCTTCTCCGCCCAGATATCCCATCATCTTCATGGCTTACTCATAAAACTCTCACCTCTCTCAAGAGGTGTAGTGGAGCTACACCTCTTGATTACAATGCACAAACTGAACACATATGCCAGGTGATGAATATTGAGCAAAATTTAAAGTTACAGCAAAAAAGCCTTAGGCCCAGTTTCTATTAAACTCACCCAGGGGAACCTGTATGAAGTTAATCATGTTCACCAAAACCACTGAATTCTTACAATATTAAAAAAGATTTTCATGACCTCTACTAAAACCACATCTCTTCCCTCCTTCAGAAAGGGAATGGTTACATCTCCCTACCTATTTAAACATTTCTGCTCTCCACAGAGAGATTTGATAATTCTGCCAAAGTTGCCTGAACTTTCCCCTTCACCTGCCAGCAACGCCAGATGCTCCTGTTAATCCCTCCTGCTCCCAGCCACAGTCCATGATTGCAAGCCTGTGGCTCATGATTTAAAAATAAATGCAAAGAAATGCCCATCTGCCCCAGATGGTCCTACTTAAACCCACTGTTTACTAATTACCCCTGGAGAGGAGCTCTCTTAGAAAGATTATAACAGAAAACATGGCTTTGTATGCCAGAGGCATAAAGAACATAAAACACCCTGAAAACTGAAGATTCCCTTCAAAGAGAGATTGGCCCATGATTCTCTCAGTTTTACTGCTTGGTTTTCTGATTTTTCAGCAAAACTTAGGCAAAAATGCCTGAGGGAAGAAAAGAAAAAAGCCAAACTCAACTAACCAACAAGTGATTAGTAGACTATTATGAAGATGAAAAACAAAAAAGTCAGAAGAAAGTTTGAGAACAGAGGTTTGAGAACAGAGACTTCAAAGAGTCTGACAATAACTACAAACAGGAAAAGGCTGAGATGATTACCAGTAGAAGTTCAAATAATCAGCTTGAACAGATCTTAGGGAAAAATTACTCCATCACACAATACTCGTAAGCCATACACAAAGGCAAGAGATTCTGTACAAAAGTTCGGGCCCCAGCTATCTCTTAATCCAACACAGACGACATCTTCAACAGCCTGATACTTTGTTTTCTCTCATCTCTGTGATTAGATCTTCCAAACCCAGCCAATTATTTAAACATTACATACTACCTCAGCAACAGGAGGCACAAGGGAACTTTTTGCTCAAAACTACACCCTTAGCATGCCAAAGAATCACGAACTAAGCTTAATGTAGAATTGAATTCAAAGCTATAAAGGTTTGGGTTCTACCATTTGTGACAAAAACTCAATTTAAATGCAGTATTTCTAGCTAAATGATAATTAAAGTGACTTCTTGTTCAACCTCCTGGTTCTGTGTCCACACTGACAAGTATATAGCCATCCACTTTTGAGGCTCATGCCCGAACTTGGAGTTTCACACCAGAAATTAGCACTTCTCTTGCTTCTCATAGAGGAAAAGAGTTCTTCTCGCATTTTAACCAAACCATTGACTTTGTACAATATAAAAAAATGGAGTTATTTTTTCAAAAGTGGAAAAACTTCATAAACTAAGGCTGAATTCCCAAGCAAAATCAATTCCTCTCTTATGGCAATTATATTTCCACAAACTTTCCGATCAACTGAAAGATGCCTAAAGAGAATAGAGAGTTCAGAAAATACTCACACAGCATCCTTGAAGAAAGTCAGTCAGACAAGGAGCAGTTCAGACAAATGAAAGGGCATCAAATCCCAGTATCCCAACAAGATACCTTTATTTCACTTGATTAGAATATGAAATCACAACACAACGGGAGAGATTCTCCAAGGACACTATTCTGTTCTACACAGTGCCCAATTAGGTCTTCGTCTCCCCACATTAATCATTTTTTAAGTAGATTATGTTAATGATCCTGCTCTTGAGCTGTTGGAAATTGAGCAAACAGCTCAAACACTGACATAAAAAAAAGCGCCATTACTTCTTAGGATGTTTCCCTGTATATTAATGCCACCTTATATTGCAGTCTACTGCATTCAATCATCTGCACTCAGAGAAATATGACACTAATTGACTTTACTCATCAAACTTAGGTATTTTTCTACAAAAATCTTGGAAGGAAGCAGTAAGAAATTCAGTATGATATCATGACAGTACCTAGAATCCATTTCAGTAAAAATCTGGAGCTGAAAGCCCCAAAACATTCTGATACATAAAGTTTTCAGTTAGCTGTCAGATACCCAAACTAAGAAGGCTGGTGGATTAAGGTCGTCTCTTTTCACTCTGAAGGAATCCTGTCATTGTTTAAATAGTAGATAAACAACCTCCCAGAACCAGCTATCCTACCCTCCCTCCACCCTCCAAACCCAGCACAAGCCTTCCCCACCAGTGCAAGAAAAAGGAAGCAGAAACCAAACCAAACAGACATTCCAGACTGATCAGTATTTTAGACCAGTGTTAGCTGGAAAGGATGGAAGGGAATACAAATAAAAGAGCAGAAACCACAAATATAACAATGTATTACAGCAAATGCTGACTTCCAAATTAATATATGCATACTTACTCTCAAGCTTCTTAAAACCAGAAGCTTTCTTTCTAAAATTAAGGAATTTTTTACAGATAACCCACTGAGTATCTTCATGAGCAAATACAAATGTGAGTGTTCCAATTTCAAAATAAATTCTGTAGTTTACCCTCAAAACTCATAGTTCAGTGACTTATTTTGAAATAGTCAATTGCAAAGCAGCAATAAATTGCCAGTAGTCACCAGGTTCCTCAGCAAAAGAGCATGCAAATGAAATATTCAGTGTTATCGCTGAGAGCTTTTGAAGGAGCTATAATGTAGATAGTGCCTCTTCTATTGGAAATTCAGCTGACTAATTGCCTCATACACTTGATTTACTGAGATGCTGAAAGTACTAATTGACAAATCTTAATGTTTTTGGATGCTCATTTAATACTTCTCAGAGTAAAGCATCATACTAGAACACCAAATACAATACTTTTTTTCTCTAATTATGGAGTTTTAAAGAGACAAAAACAGCTCTGAAAACATTGGGATTTTCTTGAATTCATGTTTTTCATTCTTCAATCTACATACAGATTTGAGTGCTATTACTAGTTTCTAGCTTTTTTTTTTCCCCCAAAGTGCACAGTGATACTAAGAACTTTTCTATATATTGGAGCTATCCTATTTATTACAAGTTCCTGAGAATGAGGTATAAAAATACCATAATTTGGGACAAAATACCTTAATAGCAAAGCTTTCATTATCTGTTGTAAGGCATAAAAGTCATTTACAAAAAACTTTACATGTACAGGACTGAGGCTTCACATGTATATAATTACAGAAGCAAATTATGAATTATGCCTAAGATAAACATGAATAACAAAGATATTATCAACTATCAGCCTAATCATAAATTTTGAAAAAACTTCAAGGTGTCTGTACACAACCTATATTTGCCATTTTAATTTTTACTAGTTTTGGTCCTGAAAAAACTTAAGATGAAATAGCAGAGACTAATACTTTGTGTCTTTCCATCAAACATTAAGGGATTCTCAGACAATAATACAATATTATTAAGGAAAACACTGCTATCCATCTCCAAAAACAAAGCATGAATTGACAGTTTTTATATTATATGCCACCCTACTTCAGTTTAAATCTAAAGAGCTTCTGTCATCTAAGTTCAATGGTTATTTCTTTGTCTAAAATTTCCAACTTCCCCTGATGTGGTTACACTACACTTCTCTTTATAAAAAAAATTATTTAAAAAGAAAAACTTATTAAATCAATTCCAATATCCAATTTAAACACAATATAATCATAAATTTAGTTTGAGACTTTAACCTGTTTGAAAACTTAAAGAAAGGTTAAAAGGATTCAGTTTTAATTAAACATATCTGTAGCAATCTGACTCTAAATCTTAGGGTTTTGCAGTCCAATTTATCATGAGAATATTATTCAAGATCATATGAATTGAATGACAATCATTCCTCCAGTCTTTCCAAGTACACCACTGTCCCTTGAGAATGAATACTTTGCTATGACTGACTGATATACAGGAGAAACACAGTTTTTCCACATTAAAATTAATTTCCTTTCAGGTTTTTTTTTTTTCCACTTCTTATTGCCACATTTCATTTGGGTCTAGATACAACTACTCTAAGACATTAATCCTAAGTTTCTGCTTCATATGATGTATTACACCAAATATTTTAAATTAAGTAGGGTTTAGAAAACCATTGCAGTTTTTAGGTACCCTATTCTGGTATATATATATACCTCCCCCCCATCCTAAGCCAATTTACAAGTTATAGCCTCTTTTCAAAATATTAAACATACCATTAAAAATCTGGTTTTAATATTACTATCTCTTAAAATACATACTTAAAATAAATGCATTCTAGTCTTTAGCTGTGTTGAGTAATTTAACCTACACCCATCCCACGAAAACCTTGAGCAATGGGTGGAAGAGGGACAAGGAGGAGAATTTTGTTCACATTTGTACATATAAAACAGACCTATGAAATAACCTGACCTAGCTACCATGCAGTCTGTATTGATACCTGAAATCACTATTATCTAGCAGTAGGTGAACTACACACATGATTCATTACTCAGGTTTGAATTAGATGACATATCCGATTTTAATATTAAAATAAAAGAACTACGCAAACCTATTTATCAATGTCTATTCCAGAAAGTGACAAGCAGTACTTCAAGGAAAGCTACTTTATCATTCACTAGGTTAATCATATCAAATAGGATCATGGCTGAAAACAGCGTTGCACTGACTTTTATGTTCAACTTCTGCATCAAAAACAAAAGATTTTTTTAAAAATAAAAACCTTCCTAAAATAAAGAGATTTTCCTTTCAATAGTTTCCTCAGACAAGGGGAAGGAATGGTCAACATTCAGCTTTGTGTTTAAGCAGAAGTAATTAACTGCTTCAAATGACTTTTTTTCATATTGCATTTTTGCAATACAAATACATTGAACACTCCCCAGATCAGTATTTTTGCAAAACCAAAGTTCAATAAATAACACTGCACACTTCTGAAGTGCGGTTAAATGAACAAAATAATTTCACAGATTAAGTTTCCGTTCAGTAAGAACCAGCAATGCAAGACCTGGTACCTTGATGGACTAATCCCTAACCCTGAAGAGAGAGAGTAGAGGTAAAAGGGAAAAACAGAACAAAGCTCTCCAAAACTCCAAACAGAAAGGAGAGAGAGGAATTGTGTTGTAGGACTGAAGAGCAATGAGGAATGCCACTTTCATTTAAAAATTTTCAAAATGTGATTTAAGTGTAGCTAGCCTTTCAAATAAGAAGCAACTTTATATTTTTGTTTCAAATTCAAAGAGAATAGTCTTCCTGGTTCTCAGAGCAAGCTGCGCAATTCCTCCATGTAATCCTGTCACTTTCCCATTCTGCTAACATCTTTCCTTCTTCTGCCCTCAAAAAAACAGAGTAGCTACTCCTGCAGTAGTATTTAGTCAGCTTTTAGGCTACCATTTTCCAGCAGAAGTTTCATCTAAACTCTCAGGATGGGTGAGAATTCTCAAGGGCCTTGTTCCTTAAACAACACTGTAGCTTGATCAGTAAAAGAAGATAAAGCAAATTATTTCACTGTTATTTTTTGCTTCTCTGCATATAGTTTTATAAAAGCCTAGTTATAAAGCTTTATAGAGAACTTCAGGTAGTTTAGACACAGCCTCAAGTTGCAGTGTGACATGAGTCATTGCCTTTGGGGTATTAAAACAAAAAAGCATAACACTGACCATGCAACAGAAACACATATTCATAAGCTACTGCAACACAGAGGAAAACATTATTCATTTAAGCCATGACATATTTTTACTATCAGAATTTCATCATTGTGACAAAATTTTCTTTAAAAGAAGAGAACATTGATGTAAAACATCGTGCAGGGGAGAAGAAATTTTCCTGAGTATACTTACTGAAGTCACCTGCAAGAAACACTGCTTCTGCTCCTGGTGCCCACTCTTTACAGTATATTCCACCATCTGCAAGCTGGTTAACTCCGAAGGTTTTGTAACTTTTTGTAAATTTATCAAGGCCTCCTTCACTTTCCTCAATGTTCTTCAAGTGGTTATAAAACAGAGAATACCTTGCAATGAAAACAGAGAACATTTTTTAGAAAGATTAGCAAGTGCCTCCCTTACATTAACAAGTGTAAAAACCTAAAAAAAAAAATTAAATGAAACACACTAAGACTAACATGAGATTCACTGTTCTCTACAGGAATAGGAAAAAAAAAAAATCAAATACAAACCATACAATTTTTCCATGAGTTGTTACACAGTCTAAAGTTGCAATCTTTGTGCTTGTCAGTGCTTTCTCTACTTTACAGGAACATTTTGCACTTTCACTCTAAAACTACAACTCCTGATTGGCAGCCAAGAAATCCCAGTATTACTACACAACAGGAGAACTTCACACTCTGAACAGCCTAGCACTTTTCCCTCCATCTTATTAATATCAGACATAAGCTTCCTAGGGAGAGTTGGACAGGCCTGCCACATCTCTCACAGCCAGTTTTAATAGAAACACAACGTCAGGCCACTGCAAAGTTGGCAGTACAGCATGTCAGCATGGACTGGTCCTTGCAGGAAGGGGCTCATTAGGCGACCTCTTTACAGACACGATCAGCAAGATTTTGCACTCAGTCCTTGACGCTGCAACAATTTGGAAAAAATTACAGCTTCATAAAAGTAATTATTTGGACAATACCCCACTTACACCAGTAGGAACTGAAGTGCCCTAAACCTGTAACATAAACTTTGCTAGTAACAGCTTAGAGTTTTTTGCCATATTTTGCCATGATTTCTCCAAGAATGTTTCTGGAATTTATGGTAAGATCAGGGTACAATATAAACAAGAGAGCCAACTTTGACCCCTAAATTATGAGCTATTTTGTGCGTAAGCACAGCTAAAAGCTGCAGTTGAGCATTTAAATAATGCAACCTATGTAGGTTTTTTGTTCGTTTGTTTTAAACATGACACTCCCAAGGCGAATTGGAAATGTGCTTGTGTTTCCATAAATGATAAAGAATCTTCTGAAGTGTATAGAAACCAGTGAGAACCCCAGCAAAACTAAACCTGTCTGCCTTATTACGCTTCCTGTATTTTGCAATAGGAAATACTAATACTAACCAGTGCCATGGAATAACACCTTGTTGGTTAAGGAAAAACAAGCAGCAGTCTGCTAGCAGTGTCAGGACTTAGAACTCTGATCTGTTGTAAAGTTTTGATTTTTTTGGCCCTTAATTAGTTCAAAGTAGAAGATTAAAGCATCTAATTACTAGTTAAGGTAAATAGCATTACCTGTATTAATTTAGAGTACTGTGACTACTTTCAAGGTTAATCTCCCAGCAAGTTTTCATTATTTTTTTATTAAGACTGATGCTCATCTTTAAAATTTGAAAACCCCCCCAGGATACACTGTAGCAAAAACACTCATAAATATTTTTGCCCATCCACCTGCATTATTCCTTTAAAATTTGCTCATGGGCATAATCCTCAGAAGTGCATTACTAACTAGAACCGCTCTGATAATCAATTTCATTTATGTGCTTGAGGGAGAATATTTTGTCAGATTTCCAGCTATTAAGTGTATTATATACATATACAAACTCAGTTGACTGGCTTACATTTTAAACAATTGCAATCACAAAGACTTATATAAAGCTTAAATACAGAAACAGAGCAAGTCATAAATAGCCTCAGAAGTTCAACATATATAACCTGGAAAACTCAAATTAGTTTTGAAGGGTTCTCCTTGGGGAAAAAAAACAACCACTATAGCTTTGAAATTTAAGTCATTCTTTAAAATATGTTATGATAAAAAAGTATAGTTATATACATAGAGATATACTTTTTATGTGTGTGTATATATATATTTAATTAGTTAAGGAAAAAAATATACATAAGAAGTATATTTGGAGCGTTATCTGCCATCCCTATTTCTCTGCCATACATGAGTTTTTTCAAAACTGCTGCCTGCCACATGCATTGTTTCCACCTTGTTCCACTGTGGCTGAAGCAGGATCTTCTCTGTAACTTCAGAGATGATCTAACTGAAGCAATGAGCTTGACACAGGTAAAAATAGACAAGGAGGTTTTCAAATACATTATCTAACCAAAATTATTCTTTTCCTCCCCACTCGTGCCACAAATACATTTTCACAGCTTTAAGACCACGATTAGTCGGATGTGGCATTTCCCACATTGAGCAAAAAGTGGTGAGCTTCACTTTTAAACAAGTCAGTCACAAACCCTTGAAAGCTGCAGAAGGGGGAAATGAATCCTTTATCACCAGAGAAGAACAGTAGGCCATAAAGAAGGACTGAAACCTCAGCACAGAAAATAAAAAGGATACTATGCACTTCACATCACCTGGAGGTGCAACACATGCCAGTGGCCTACTCCTCTTCCTCAGCATGATTTCTCCCTAGGAATCAAACCCATTCATCTCATTACAAAGAAAGAAACATCTAACAAATTCAGGGAGTGAGCGTGGGATGGATGAAAATGGATTTTCAGAAGGCAATTATGTGATTCCGTATTTTTGTGAAAAAACACTGACAGTAATACACACCACAAAAGCTCTTGATTTTTGTCATAAAAGTACTAAGAATACACCCACTGCTTCAAATTTCGTGTTTCAGTAAATTCAGAGTTTAAGCAAATCATGACACAAAGAGACCACGGCATTTAATATATGAAATGATCATGAGTATTATTGTAAAAAAAGACTACTCTTTGCCCACTTCGCAAAGAGTGATGAGCAAGATTACACGCTCAAGAAATTGTTTTTTGGGGGAGAGGGAGGGGAGGCAAGAAAGGGAACAGATTAGAAGAATTGTTGAGCAAGGATGTATAACATTCTAACAATAATTGCTTTTTTATATAGGACAGATTTGGAACAGGCAACACAGCATCATGCACATTGAGTAAGAATGCTCCTTCAATTTGTATGAAAGCGTGCTGCTTGTACTAGACCAAGTTAATTCAGGTATTATTAGTGCTGCATCACATTGCAGAAATAAAGATTTTTGCAACAACTAATGTTCTCTGTAATTGATTTAAAATTATAATCCAGAAAGACTTTTTTTTAACCACCTCCTGAGATTATCCAGTAAGGAACTGTAGTTTGCTCAAAGTTCACCAAAAAAAACCGACTCCTGAAATGGATCAATTACATCTGCTGTGAACTATTCCAAAAAACTCATCTCGGGAGATGAAATACACCTGGACACAGAACAACATTACTTGTCATAGAAGGCCTTGTAAAACAGCAGAAAGGTCTTGTAAACAGCAACTGCAGCCTGTTGCTCCTTTGAAGGAAAGGATGGAGTTAAGCGCATGCTCATGTCCAGATTCAGGGAACTTTAAGGTTTAGCTTTCACAGATATTTTGGCTTTCATTTCTACATTACTAAGGTTTGTTGAACACTCTTTTTTTATCTCCCAAAGCAAACCCCCAGGATTACACACAGAAAATGACAGGAATTTTTTTTTGTTGTTCAACAAATTCTAAATATTTGTATTGCTCACTAACAGCGTACAAGTCTTAAAACCAGAGACAAACACTTGATTAAGACTAGATTTTGCAATCTCCTCTTCAACACTTACAGTTATATGTTCAGTATGCATATATGTACTTGTACGACTTATGACAGACTGTGAATGCATTTCCTAAATGAAAAATCTCAAAATTCTGGACACGGGAACAGTCAACCTCAGCATCTAGAGCTATAAGTCATAACATACGATTGACTTCTGCCTCCATACTTTTCAAGCTCTAGGAGGTAACAACTGACTGCAAAGTCTCTTCAGAGTTTTCAATTTCCTGGCACTAACGTTGACACTGATGAGAATTACAAGGTAAAAACTGTACCCAACTTGAAAAGTAAAACCAGTACCTTTGGGACGAAAAAACCTAAACAGAGCAAACAAGAGGATCCGCAGAACTTCAGGTACAGAGGGTCTGAAGTGACTGAAAGAAGTTGCACGTGAAGTCCTTTACTACAGGTACAGCAACATACACCCGGCAAGTGCAGGCAGCAGAAGGGGGCTGCTTCTGGTGTATTCCTGGCTCCTGAAGTTTTTATGAAAAAGCAAGCTTTTCGTGTCCCATATTCGTTCATCTCACCTCTGTTAATAGAGCAATGTTTCTTAAAACTGAAACACTGAAATTGTTTTCTTCAGACTTACTGAAAACACTTCAGTCTTAGTATTTCCCCAAGAACACGGAACACCTAGATTGAAACAAAGTACTACACTGTTACCTAATGCTTTTACACCAGCATTTTTCCCCCTCCCCATCATTATTTCACCCTGAAACACTGGTAATGGTAAACATCACCTGAAACACGGTCACAACAGTCTTTTCCTATTGTTACATTCATAATTTGTAACACAGCATTGCTTTAAATCCCATGCTTTATATGCAGCTTTGTTTAAAGCCTTACAATAGAAGTGTAGGAATTGGCTGACTTTCCATAGAACCAGGATTAAAACATCAAACATGAATTAGTATAATGGCTATCCAGAAAACAAGTATCTTGCCAATAAAATAACCTTCCAAGTGAACATGTAAAGACAATACTACATCAGCAGCCACTTCAAGAATTGGCATGTCAGGTGAGCACTTATTCCTCACACTTCTACCGCTGAAACAACCTCAAATATTTTGTCTTGTGGATGCCTATATATCTAAAATTGATACAGTAGAAGTAAAGAGTTCTCAGTTTAATGCAAAACTATACAGCCTTATACAAAAAACCAAAAAAATAGTGTTCTATTTATTTCATAACTTTGATATACAAACACCCCTGGTTCTGCAGTGCCTATGACCACTGACTTAATTCAATCATTGAACCCATTTAAAAAGTCTCAGGCATATGTTAAAGTTGGTAGCCTCAACATGGAATATAAGAAAAATAAAGCTAAGCTTCTCCTTCCTCCCCAAAGTTGACTGCTTTATTGAAATAAGACTTTTGGCAGATTATTGAAGAGTCTGATGGTAAATCAAAACACTGAGTCAGAGCTCCACATAAAGCTTTCACATCTTTATTCTTCCAAGCAGAAGAAGTACTAACTCCTTCCTGGCCACCTCATAAAAAAAACAAAGAGGTATTGTAGTATTTCAAACTTTTAGATTTAACCAGATTAACTTTAGTTTCTTAGGCATCACAGTAACCTAAACAGAAACTAACACAACCAAAAAGGCCTTGGCAGCCTACAAGATATTCTCATTTAAAGAGGTTGGTGCTGAACTCCAAGATGGCTGCAAAACTTTAAGACATCTTTATGCCTACACTCATGCTTTTTTACAAAGCTGTTGTTATTGCAGTTTATAGAACCTTCAGTCAGCTTATTGTAAGACTTGTGGCAACAACACTGAAATTAATGATTTTAGCCCCTCTTCTGCTTATGATGCTGATTTTAGTAGCTATTCATCTTTTAGATTTTTGTCCACATCAGCTTTTTTGTCATAGTTTATTTCTACAGTATTGGCCCAGTATTAATGCTAATTTATTCAAAAGATGAAAGCAAGTAGGAGAGACTGTGATAATGGTATCTGGTATCCACATGGAACGCCCAGTTCTGCAGATACCAAAGGGAACAGGATTTGAAAGAAAATACCCAGTAAGGTACTCTCTGTAACCAAATCCTCCATCTTCCAGCAAATACAAACACTGAAATTAATGTCAGTGTTAAAGATAAAACCACAGTCCATAGCTTTATGGGGCTGTTCACAAATTACCTTTTTCTAATACTGCTGCAATGCCTTTGAAGACGCAGTTGCAAAAACTTCCACTGACACCAAAGCCAGTGCAGAGTCCCTGCTCAGATTAGTGAGGCCCTGATTCTCATCTTCCCCTTTACTCTTGTAGCCAGTTATTCCCTCAAGCTCTCATCATTCAGTGGGTTAGAAAGCAATGGATTGAAGAAAGAGTGAAGTGGGAGAGATAAAGCTCTTCCTAAAGTAAATTTGTGCAGAAATTTCAGGCAGAAAGGAACTAGACCACGCTGAACTAGAACTATGCAATAGAAGCAAATTCCTGTTCGCAGCTTCTTCTTCAATTTCTTTTATCACTAGTGAAAATATACCAAAACAGGAGACTTGGATTTTACTTCATTCTTTTCTCCACCCTCTGTTACGCTCTCTTCATTTAGGTATTCAGAGTATTACACAGAATAATCACACTTAAAGAAAACAGGAAATAAAGGCACAGTAAATCTTGGGTAGGTATGACTACTTCAAAAGAACAGATTTACTGTATTTTGAACTTTTACCAATTTTATAGTTGTAGCTGATTGACTTGGACTTGACGCATAGACAAGTCCTGTCCTGTTCAGGCAACCTTTTAAATACACATTGAAATAGATTAAGGAACATCAACAACATGCAACACATGCAACCTTTGAACAATTCTGAGAGAGATGCTTTAGAAGCACAGGATAGCAATGGATGATGATTATAAAGATCCAGGAGATGACCACTTAATTTTGTGTTTCTGCAGGTTAAAAGTAAAGTTGTTACATGATTCTGAAATCATGATCTTAAGAAGTCTTGCTGTAGCTAAATCTGAATTTCCCGAATGTTCTAATTGCTCCGTTCACAAAATTGTTCACTACAAAGCAATTTGCCTCTCTACAACATCAGGGGCAATTTAAATCACACTTTCTGCTGAAAACTAAGGTTTCTGCAGGTTGGCCAATTTTTACACTTTTTAGGAGTAATCAAATCAACAGTTATCCAAATAAATGGAGGATATAGTTATTCCAATAAGGAACTTACACAGTTAAACCATTTCTGCTGTAATTCCTACGAAAAACGTGTTTTTTACTAGCTACTAGAAGACCATCCAGCAGAGAACTCGTAAGAGTGAGCAAGAAAGGCAAAAACTTCAAAAAAAGCTTTTCTAAATTTTCTCTACTTGGCGGATAATGAATAACTTCCAATTCTCTTTGGATGTTTCATGATTTCAGATTGCTGAGGTAAAGCATTTAGAACACTAATGTAGTTCACATCTCAAACTACATGCAGCATCAAAAATTAAGAAATATTTGCTTGGGATAAATAATGCATAATCACTTGCTCTTTTGAAAGCCATCAACACAAGACAAGGCATCTGATTCAGCATCACCTCTTTTCAAAGTAATCCGAAGTACAGTGACATGTAAGTCAAGCCCTAATAAAAAGTCTAGTACATAGAAGCACGACAAAAAATGGGCAGAAAAAGGGAAACTACAGTTTTTCTTGACATCCTACCAGCAATTTCTAGCAGAGATATAAAGACCTGTAAGCTGCAAGGTCTAATACAGATAAATATCATTCCATAGTATTTTAGCAAGAAGATTATTTGTTGCTGACCAGCAGCATCTTCCCTGCTTTAACCATTAGGGTAACTTAGTTGCTTTGGTACAATTTGACAGCTGTAATGTTTTTGCCATCAGCTTCAGAATGAACACACACAGTTCTCAATTCAGAATTCAAAGGCAGGAGAGATTATAAAATGTACCAAATGCAAACTTAATCAATGATTGCATTAACAACCATCCACTGGTTTATCTAAACCAATCTCATTCCTGAAAACCATCCTGGTCCCCACCCACCTCCCCTGGCCAATATTTGGAGGGTCTTTCATAGACACCCTTGTTCATCTCTCACCCACTTCAGTTTATTAGAAACACATGGATGCACCTCACAGGGTAAGTGTAACAAATTACTAGCGTTTAGAAGGACCGAGAGGCATTTTTTTTTTCCCATCAGAAGCCCAGCGAACTACTTAGAGACATGAATTCCAGGAGAGGAGAAGAAAGAAGTGTGCATTTATCAACACTTCCTGCAAGAAAGCTATTTAATTTAACCCTCTAATGGAATAAAAGGTACATAGTAATTTAAAAAAAACTGAACAACTAAAGCACATACTCCTCAAGGAGCAAAATAAGACAAAAAAACTCAAACAAACAAAAATGAAAAACAAAAAAAAACCCCACAGACAAACCCCCAAACCTTACAATATTAAGCTGTGTTGCAGCCTCCTGGAATGGCATAGCTATGTATATTCTGTATCTGACTAAACATTCAAGACAGCTTCCCTATCATGAGGACACAGGCTAAATAAGACAGTGATTACAAAATAATGAGAGTCCCATATATTTTTTCTCTGTATGTAAGGAGACAAATTTACCAGCAGCATAATTTCATTTATTTAGGTACAGGATTTCTTCATTTAATAGTCATTGTCTCACTATTCCTCTGCTTAGTAGCCTTTATTATGCATGAATCGTACACTAAAGCCCCTCTTCTAGCTATAGTAATTTGATTCACTGTTGTGATGATATCTGAACTTGATGGAGTTTCTGGAATTAATGTAACTACAGAGAAACCGCATCACATATGAGCGGAAAGCTGCAGAAATGCAGCGACAGATTTTCTCGAAATCAGTAGACTAAGACTGCGTTAGCTCATGTTTCATATTACACAAGAGAAAATAAACTGAAAGGTCAGTTGAACAGTTACAGCATTGCCCTTTTCCAAGGTAATCAGCAGAGCATGTAGCAAAGACGTGAACACAAGCGTGACTGGAAAGACAGTAGCTGATAAAGAGGCCCTTGCTGCCAAAAGTAGTGGGACAAGACACTGCTCTCTCTCGGTGATTGCCGAGGAGTGAGGCACACCGCACACCTTACTTCACTAACTCTGATTTATTGCTTTAATTTGAAATTGTGTTCTTGTTAAACATTCAGGTTTCCATATTGCCAAAACGCACTAGAAAATGTAATACTGAACATTAATCACATTCATGGGTAACCTACAGGAAACAATATAATTATTAATTTGCTTGTAATAGGGACACAACACAGTCAAAAACTCATCTGGTTTACTAATGCATTTTCATTTTAAGTTCACAAATTCTTCTTTTTGTTCAGTACTATTTAATTGGACACCATAGATTAGATTTTCTCCCCATGCTAAAAGCATCTTATTGTTCCTTTTCTAAGCATGTATTTATTAGTGGAACATTCCAAAACCATTTCTACTCTTCATATCAACATATGCTTAGAAGCACCTTAATCTGGAAAGAACTCAGATGTTTTATTTACCAGAATTCATTTTAATGAAGCTGTAAACAACAGCTTATCAATTCCCATTTGATTCCACTGCCAACTATTGGTAACAAACCTTCTTTGTGTTAATGGACATCAAGATCTAGTTTGGGGGAAAGAGTCAGGGATTACTATAGCACTACAACAAAGTTGGAATCAAAGCAAAGCAGCTGTGCAAGAGGCTTCAGGGAAAAAACAGATTTTTTTAAAAAATAATTTGTAATTCCCCTCTTGGTGGTCAAGTGTTATTAATTCCTGCAGGACTTCAGTAACCTGGAAGCACCAGTTGGTACCATTTCTAAAACATTTTTTTGTGCAGTGAGAACCAGCTCACACACCTCCTACGGGTTGTAAAAGCCCTGCACAGTGACGAAATAATATACTTCAACAACTCTTTAATTTTGTTTTAAAGCTGGTTTGTATATTGTGGGTTTGGGACTTTTATTAGCTTGCCACAGCAGCAAACATGAGCAGACATGGGTTTGTTTTCAGACTTGGATTTCAAGTCTGCTGCATCAGTTTGACTTCCACATTGAAAAGCTGCAAGTAACATTAACTGCAATAAATGAAGCTCAGCACAAGGCTAAGGACTTATCCTTCTAAATAAATTCACAAGGAATTAAAACTGAAAGTTTTATTTGTCTACCAAACAGAAAAAAGCTTTTAAATCAGAAGTCAGAACTCCCGATTTATTTGAAATAAAACACCAGATACTCTTCACTACCTTTGCCACTCATCCCACTTTGGCGGGAACATGATGGAATAAGAATTGTTATTTGAATTCCCTGACAGAAAACTGCCCAGCTGCTCTAACTACAGCTTCATTGCTCATTTCCACAAGTCTTATTTCACCTCCCTTAAAAATATGCTTCAAAAATTAAAGTAATGATATAATGGATCAGATCAACGTCTTGTACATTCAAACTATTGCACAGCTCTCTAAAGATACGTTAGAAACTTAAATAAAAATTCTCATCCTTGATAAACGTCAAACACAACCTCCCCTTACTACAGGGCTGTTTCTTTGTCAAACTCGAAACAGATTTAAATGGACAGCCATCTTAAGAGACTGTCAAAAAGATGGTTTGAGAAAAGGTACCTATAGCAACACCTGGCTTCTTTACTACCTCTCCAAACCTTTCCTCCTGTAACAATTCTCCTCTCCATAAACCTATACTATTCCACCTAATTAAATAACCCTTTATATCCTATTAGTTTTAGCATGTGCATGTACTCATGCATCATCTAAAAGACATGATTTGTTTTCTTTTTGTCATGCACAAACATATACTCCCAATTCGTCTGTCATGCACACAAATATACTGCCATTGTAGGTTTCTGCCTGGCCTTTAAGTGTTTGTCATCATCCGCTTTTCATTTACCTCTGTATTTTATTGGAACAAACAAAACTTCACTGTACTCCAGGAAAGAAAAGCCTGTGTGAGATTTTTACACAGCATCAAAGCTAGAAAAACAAGTATTAAACATGGAATGAGAAGGAAGGGCTATTGCTTTTATTACTGACCACTATGCCAGCTTTGATCAGTCGTCACTGGTTTGATCAGGGAGTGTTGTCTCTGCAGGCTCAGGAGCTGTGGGGGCTGTTCACACAGACCACACATTCAACTCCCCCCAGCACTCCTCCTCTGCTTGCTGGGTTCGCTGTAATGCCTGGGAAAAGCAGCTTTTGTAGAAGTCCTCTAGTGATTGGAAAATAACATCTGGGATATTAGGGGTAGGGGGAGGAACACCATTATTACACCAGCTTCAGTCACCTCAGCAGAAGCACCACAGTGGCTTCACAGCACAAACTTTTCTAAATTTAATTCTTAACTGCTTTCACTGCAGACAGGACCAACAAGGGAAGTCAAGCACGCTTAAACATTTATACAGCCCACAATGCCAAGTCTTTATAATTTACTGTCAGTGTACTAGAAGTATAATTAGAACTTGTGTACTTAAGAAATGTCTAACTAGTCCCAGGCAATGAAGTCTATTCCCACAGAAGACAAGCAAGCAAAAAGCAAGTGCTGTTGTTAAGGGCTGCTGTGAGTAGTTTATACAACAGTTTATGTCATTCACGGCCAAGCATTTTCAAGGTGCAGTCTAAACACTGGTTTTTCCAGACTTCAGTTAGAATGAATACCAAGATAAGGCATACTAAGTCATTAACTAGTTTGCACCATCCAAAAAAATGTAAACACTAGATTCTCCAAGTTGTTATACTGAATATTTTAACCTTTACAGAAAACAGAATACTTCAGATTTTACGCAGTCTGGCTATTCTTGTGAAACATTAAGGCACTGTATCTCTGACACAATCTCTAATCTGACTAAAACTCTACGATTTGTTGCATCACACAAATTTGTTAAGTATGTAACCGCAGAAAAAACACTGCCCAACAGCTGTTGGATTCATACCCCACAGCCACTTTCCACATGATTTAAGCTCCTAAGTACACACGACATAACTGCCAAGACATCGCTCTTTTGATGGGATTGCAGCTGTATTTGATGTTAGGGACAGCCCAGTTACTTCACAGCCTCCAAGAACGTGAATCTTCTCTACAATGCGACTTGTCTGTCACAACATTAGAAAGCTTATGATTCAAGTTTTGAATTGATGTGACTAAAGAAAATTGCAAACAAATGGCAGGAGAGAGTATTAACTAATACTTCATTACTATGCAAGACTCAAATCTCTTAATAACTCAAGGCACAGCAAGTGAATTTTACAGCAGAATTTTAAATATCTGAAGCGACGAGGTAACTTGGGACACACAGAAAACCACTTGCAACAATTCAAAGCAAAACTACAAACCCAGAAAGCCTGATATTGCCAGGGTTAGCCATCCTGATGGACATGCAGTCCACTAGTTCCACATGCAGGTGGAACTAGTCTTACTACAAAGTACTACCGGGAAAACTTCAGAGATCATGGAATAAACACTTGTCTAATATTAGGAGTTACGAAATATAAGATAATCTATTTACTGGGTAGATAAAATTGGGTTTTGAAATTTCAGATTTGTCTTGCCTGCTTAAGCACCTTCTAAAACAACTACTTAAGTTAGAGACATCTTTCATACAAAATTTTGACATAAGCTTTGTTTATACAAAAGCTTTTTTGTAGAAAATTAATATTACTAAGCACTCACTTCAGATGGATACGCTTAAACAGCAAACAGGTTAAGCAACATAGTAATGGATTCTATGTTGGATAGAATTTTCCTTTTTAGTAATTTTCCACTCATTATGACATTCTTATGCCTACTTAGTATGGGGTTTTTTCTCTTTATAGAGGAACTTAGACAATTTGTACTGGCTGGCCTGCTTGAAAAGCTGTATTTTAAAGTACCTGTCTATGTTTAAAGTACAAAATAGAAAAAGCAGTGCACTATAGTCTCAATTGAAAAATATAAGTACATATACGATTATCTGCAAATCTGATTGTTTGCATTCCCTTTCCCACCTGAAACTCATACAAGAGAGCAGAGAAGTAATATCTCTTTTACTGGAACTAAGCCTAGAAAATACTACTAGCTCCAATTCCCAGCCTGGAGAGCTGCCAAAGAAAAGCCTACAAACTGAAGCCAAGCAGGACAACAGGTTAGTCCCAAAGCTTCAGTCAGCACAGCCTCCTTATTTGAGGTCAACTTGATACGCACCAGCACAAGGGAATAACAAAGCAGAAAAACCTTGAGCCAAAACTTCAAGTATTCACAACTTTTTAGCAAATTAACCTCTTCATTTGTGAGCTACATTTGAAGAATAAAGCTGGTAATACTAATACTTCCAAGGCATCAAGGAAGAAAAACAATATTGTTAGCTATGCAAAGAATTAATGTGTTTAATTTTGCATCAGATTGTATTCTTTACATCAGAGTAGCTCGGCTATTCACTCAGCTATTATTTTATTCCATAAATAAATCCATAACCTGTAAACGGCACATAACCCTCCCAAAAAGCCACACTTAAAACTTTTCCTTCTATTCTTGGAGAGTTTGCACTCACATTCAGCTTCCACAAAGCTACACATTCATTACCATCTACAGGCATAATCTCCTATTCTTTCCCTCCTAACATGCACTGCCAGTTAGAAGCCTTTTTCAGTTGTCATCTGAACTGGTACAGGATGAGTGATTTGCAACTAAAACATAAGCAAAAATTGACAGTGGGTGCCATCTAGAGAGAAGAAAATAAATATTCTCTTAGGACCAAGGCCCCAGAGAGGGTGCAGAATCTCTGTTCCTATAGGTTTGACATGCAAGAAAACAAAATCCTGAACAATCCGGTCCCAGTTCAACATCGACCCAGTCCTGAGCAGAAGGCTGAGACACAAACAGCATTGAGAGGTCCCCTTCGACCTGAATTGTTCTGTGAACATTTAGTACTTCACATCTACTGTAGCTAGACAGTTCTGCTTTAAAAAAAAAATAAATAAAACCACCACAAAGAACACAAGGTATATAAAACCAACAATGGAGATCACAGCAGAAATACTACAAGCACTGCAAATGCCAAAGCATTCTAATATATCTTGGATTGCTGGCAATCACATACACCTCCTCTAAGCTTGCATTAATTTTCTTTGTTTGTGTATCTATGCACACAGGAATTCCACAAGGCTAAAACACAAAAAACCACGGACAAAACAGCCCAGCTACCACCTTGAAAGTAGTTTAGCATCTGTCTTCCTTTGCAAAGCACAAAACATACCTCTGCATCACCAAGGAGGGAGTCAGACAGTTTGATTCATTGCAGTGTGATGGCTCGAATTAGTGCAATGCCACACATTATGTAGCCTCTTACACAGCAAAGAGCTGTTAGTATGTATCTCCTTTACTTTTAAATCTGAAGGAAGACTGAATTCTTATAGTCTATCATTCATTCACTCTCAGAAAAATTCCTGATTATTCTTACTTGGTTTTTTGGAGCTGAGCATTTAGTGCCTTTAAGAATGTGCACACTAAATGAACTCTTAATTTCTTTTAAATGTTAAGCCACAGCGTAGGTAATTGTAACTGCAGTTAGGTTTCATGCCCTACATGGAGCAAAAGCTCATTCAAGGTTTCCAGCACAAGATGTACATATCACATGAGGAGGAGAACAATAACCAAGTTTCAAATTTAAATGTTCTTTTGTCCTTTACATGCACTGGAAGGCACCCGAGTGCATGGCAGTGGGGCTGGAACTGCATGACCTTTAAGGTCTTTTCCAACCCAAACCATTTGATGATTTTAAGAAATACAGCTGAAAAAACCAAATTTTCAACTTACCAGACAGCTTTTTAAGAGAAGCTTCCTACATTTATCAATTATTCCTAATCAACCATCAATTTTCAGGTTGCTTACTGAGGTAAAATCCACAAAAACAAGATTCATGAAGGCACAGTCAAGTATGTGTAGTGGACAATATGAACAAAAAGTGCTCTGGACAACATTAAGGAGTCCAAACCAGTAATTCATCCCTCTTTTCTAATATTAAAAGAGTTGCTAGAACTCCATTGCACTTATGTGTAACACTTGACTTTGGAGGAGGCTCACATCTATTCTCCAACACAGACTTGAACTTGCCCACATTACACAAATCTGTTCTATCAGACCCTTTAACAGCACACAGGACCTACTCAGCTGCCCCACCAGCCCTCCCACTTAGCTCCTCAGGCTCCCAGCGCTTCCCAAGTTCAGAACAAGCAAAAAGCAGGGTCCCACAGCCAAGACCTGACCTGCTCTTCACCCATAACTTTCCCTTTTAGCAAGACCTTCCTCCTCCCCTTCACCTCAGTTTGGAGCAAAGGCAGGCTTTGAATTCCCCAAGTACCAGGGCAACTTTTCTCCATAGAGGTCTCAAAACAAGTACAAGCTTTCATGATATAATTTTATGAATCTGAATTTCAAATAGCTCACACATAGCCAAGACACCCTGGGAAAAACAAAACAAAACAAACCTATGAAAACAAACCAAAACCCATTCTGTTAAATGTTCAACATATCTTGAAGGGAAAAGCTGTTCTTTAATTAGCTCATTATTTACATATTAAATTATTGGGCAAAACAGGTAAGCACTTTCAAAGTATGCATTTTGGGAGAGGCAGATTCCAGCAAATGAATGACATGAATAACAATGAATGTGACATGGTAACCTTTTACTAAAACAAACAGAATGCAAGGCCTAAACTTAAAAAATAAATCTTGTCTCATTGCTGGTCAGCTAGCTCTTTCTAGACCAAATTTCAGCATCAGACACCCTCCATTTTTCCTTTAAGTATAAATTCTAAGTAGCAACTAGTTGCCAAAATGTTTTGTTGGGTTTTTTTGGTTTGGGGGTTTTTTTGTTACTGGTTGTTTGGTGTTTGGACTAGTTTTGAGGGGAAGGTGGTGTGAAAGCAGCAGCTATAGGGGTGAGTGCAACAGAAATTATCTCAGCCTACTTAATTACTGTTTCCTATTTTGTTTGTTCTCCCAGAAACAAAAATAAACCTCAAACTAAGTTTAACATCCATCCAGGACAACTATTCTAGGACCATTCAGTGAACTTCAAACTTTGCTTACTGCTAGAGTTGAGAAAATTCCTCACTCCTTGGACAGTTCCCAGAGAAATTCTGAAAGGGAGAAAACCAAACAAAACCACAAAACCCCACTCCCAAAAAGTCACAGAAAACACACACACAAACAGTGTGTCCCCCCCACCAAATCCATGAATAACACACCTTGAAGAGAGTCGAGTAGCCAGAAACTCCCATTTCATTTACAGCTTTGAAGACTGAAGAACAAATGCTGCCTCAATTTTAGTTTGCACTTGCAATCTCCTTTATTTTTGAGCTGTACGATCCCATGCCACCAGCTCCATACAAACTGACAATATCCTCTATTCCCTCAGCCCTGAGGTCACCTGGTTCATGAGTTTTCATAGAGTTCCAGTAGTATGCAGCATATGCCAACTGAATATCTCAGTGTTATTAAAATATATAAGTTATAACAGTGATACAGAATCAGACAGATTTTGTTCCACGAGTACTTCTATTCTGAACGTTTACAACACAAACACATCTAAGACATTACAGGAACAATAAAAAAAAAACTGTTCTAGATTACGACCAAGTACTTAGGTACCTGACTATCAAATTTCCATCTCTCTAAAATATTTTTCTTTCTTTTGTAATTAATGCTATGGAGTGAATTCCCTCCACTACCTTGCAAAATAACCCAACTGCTGTATATTTTCAAAAGAAAGATTTATATTATCAGCCTCAGAATCCCAAACTTCTGAAAGACCATGAAGTGCTGGCTTTCACACTCACAATATATACTCCAGATTGCTTCCTGTGTAAAAAGAACACAATAAATGCTTACAAGGAAATTGGTTCTCATGGCAGGCAAAAGCAGGAATGCGGTAATTAATGTAAAGAGCAAACAGAAGATGTGATGCAGATATTTGTTAAGATCTGAAAACACACAAAAAGTCTGTGTATTTTATCCTTTTGTAATATTTAGTTAAATTCAAGATACCTTTGCAGGGATCACAGGGGTAGCGCGTTGTCAGAAATGTATGATGACATGATTTTTGTTTGGCTGGGTTTTGGTAGGGTACAAACTTTCCCCATAATATACAGCATTCCCTGGAGTACTGACACAATCATCTCCAATACAAATTGCAACATGGATAACGCAGAAGCCATTCTTTTAAGATTTGATAGTTACCTGCATTTCCAAAAATTTAACAAAAAGCACCTACATGATTCTATCCACCAATAAAAATTCCTTAGTGATATCTAGTCAGGATATCAGAACACTAAGAATTAGTGAAGACTCACACTGAAATATGCCATTATTTCACCTGAAGGTCGATAGCCATCTTGCTCATGTAGACACATGACACAATGATGCAATTATTTAAGCTCCCTTGCATTTGGCCATCTCCCTTGTCAGCTATCTCAGCTGAGCACAAAGGAAGGAGCAGGCAAAAGCAATAATCCACCACAAAAGTTATTGAGATTTCATGTGACCTGCAATTACCATGTCACTGCAATAATCATCATGAAAAGCAACACTACAGGTTGCAATTACAACCTGTTTGCTCCAGTCATCTTAAGACCACCCTAACTATTATTAAAAAACCCTACCCAGACAACTCCCATACCACACACTTCCCCTTCACAGCTGGAAAACAGAACACAGCAGAGTCTGGACCCTCTTTCTGAAAGAGATGTAACCCAAGGTTTCATCATAACATTTAGCGATCGTCTGCATTTCCTAGTTTCTTTTCCTCCTGCTCCCAAGTTTGCCTTGGCTCTCACAACACCTTTCAATTTTTTTTTTGTTGAGGTAATGAAGGTTTTTAAAAGTTGCAGAGTGAAGTTACTAGATAAGACAGGAATTCAAATTTATATTACAGTAGCCACTGTGTGTGTACATGCATGTGAGTTTATGAAATCCCACTACATCCATTCAATCCCAAATTTGTTTTGGCTAAGTTATGAATGGCAGAAGCAGCAAAATATATTAGGATCTTATGGTAGTACGTGCAACAGTATCCTAATATTTTATCCTCATCATGTCACCACCTACCCAGGCTTCCAAGTAAATACAAGTTTTGAAACACTAAACTCATAATCTGATATCCTACACCACAACTATAACAGACCAGCTTGTTTGCTGGAGATGTACACAATTTTAATATTGTTTAATAAATAGCTCTGTCATTCAATTAAGGTCATCCATGTAATCCCTATTTGGCAAGACCTACCACTGTAAAACCTCCCCACTTTATTCCACATCACAAAGGAACCTTTCCTGAGTCCATCTGTAAAGACCACAATTTTCTCTTTGCTTCAATTTCCTCATGGTTTCTTTCATAATTTACAAGTGGATCAGTTGATGAAAGAGTATCAATAGAAACAGCAGGAAAAAAGAAAATCTTAAGCCAAAGCTTTTAGCCTAACAAATGATGCATTCATTGCCAAAGCACATGCACAACAGCACTGCCATCTCTCCTGTTTTCTAGATGCCTCTTTACATCTTACAGGCTATTAGATTTTTACCAGGTGAAAGCTCATACCCCACTTAATTTTGAGGTTTCTACAATGCCTCTTCTCTTCTGAAGGGGAGAGCAAACCACAGCAGGAGCACCACCTCGATGAAGCACAGCAAGACCCAGAGAGCTCTCAGCTGGCACTTTTCAATTCCTTCCCATCTTCTCCAACAGAGCTGTTCATACAACCTCAGTCTTGGTCAGCCTATTCTGCACAAAGCTTTAGAAAGCCAGAAAAGTAATTTACAAGCTGCAGGGGATGGAGTACTTTCTTTGCACTGACATTTGAGAATCAAAAACTTCAGCAAAAGAGATTCAGAAAGTTAATCTACTACAGATAGATATTTAAAAAAACCCCAACCTTCTAGTTTAAAATAAAAATACCCATACATCTGAAAAGTTTTATGGGAATACACCACTGCAAAGTATGAAAGACATTACAAAACCAGCCACAAAATACTGTTTATGCCTACTTTTCTGTTACAGTTTCCTTGCCACAAGAACTATGGTGCTTGGAAAAAAAAAAAAAAAAGCTTTTTCTTCCCCTACTCATCACTTAGGCTTTTGCACAATCAGAAACATCAAAGCTATGGTTTAGAGCCATCATATCAAAATTATGTTTCTCTGTGCCAGGAAGAAGCGTCAGCTTCCAACCACTCCAAAAAGGTGGTAAACAAGTAAATTTAGGAATTTTAAGATGTTATACCATAGTTTCTCTGATACAGATCTGTCTTATCTTGCTCTAACTAGCAGCACCCACTGAAAATACCAGGAATAATGCTTCCAAAAAAAAAAAAAANAAAAACCACAAAAAAAAAAAAAAAAAAAAAAATCCCCACAAACACCAAAACACAGCACAAGCCACTTGTGGTCTTTGTTCTCCTGCTTTTTATCAACTAGTCATCATCACTATGGCAATTCATAGAAAACCAAAGGATAAAACACATACCTGTTCAACTCAACAATATCTATGCATTGTCTGTATTAAACAACATTGTAATAGACATGACTGTAAGCACCATGTTGTCTGACATCTATCACAGAGTAATATCAACAGAATGAATGCCAGAAAAGGTTCCAGACGCTAAAAGCCTTCTCCCTTCTGACAAATCCCTGAGTTTCTTACAGTTCCTGGCAGACAATCCACACAGCCTAGGAAAGAGAACCAAGATAAACTTAAGAAACAGAATAAGGGAACAGCACAAAAAAAAAAAAAATTGACACAACTTAGCACATCTGTTCTTTTGAACGAGCAACGACTGGACAGATAAACCTTAGTTTGGAAAAAATGTAAAAAAATAAATACAAAAATCACCACAGTTTACTACTGTCACATAACTTCCCTTCACACAGAATACACACAGCTTGTATTACACAAATGTCATGAAACATTTAAAAAAAACCTATCTGTGGAGAAATTTCAGTGGCCTTTTTAGAGTTATTTAAACAAGCAATTACATACAGAGGCTGCTGACAAGAGTCAACAATACCCAGAGCAGCCTTTGAAACTGATAACCCCCAGTAATCAGTGGAGTCAAATATCTGAAGTTCAGTGTGTTTTCTCTTGTTAAAGTCCACAAGTTGCACAAACGTGGTGTCAGACCTTGTACTTCAGTCAGCCCCAGCACCACCTAAAGGAATTATGCAAGTGTACCCAGGAGCTGCCTCCAGCCTTCCCAAATGTGAAAACTGTTGTTCTAAAACCAGGTTTACATTATCAATGTATTAGCAAACACTACTGGTGAGCAATGTCCTTCTTGCTGCAAAAGTCTTCAGTGGATATGCCATTAGATGAAAGAATTCATCACTACAGGTTTTGTAACAGGGTAGGACTGGGCACCAGCAACTATTTGTATTGTGAAAAGCATGCTCTTACACCAAAAACTGTGTCAGTGTTGTATCCTATATTGGTAATATCTTCTTGTGGACATTGACTACTTTCTGTGGACTTTCTACTTCAATAACTCCCTCTTTTGGTTACCCTGTCAAGGAGTGCAATTATTATCCAACCTACACCCCAGAACTCACTATGCGTTTTTGAGGAAACACTTAAAATTCAACAACAGTAACTGAGAGGTACTGGGTTTGCAGCAAACTACACTGATCTCGACTACATAAGCACAAACAAGCTGGTCAGTGAGATACCTGGAGAAGAATCAGATCTTGACAGACTTGGCATTTCCTGCATCTGTAGGGCTTGGGAGGTGTTTCTGTCAGAAGTCGTTATGGTCAAAGTGGTCTACAATGACACTTAATGGACATAATTGCCACTTACAGCTACCTCCATTTTAAGCTGGAAATCACTCAAGACAACCCTGACTGCTTCTGAAAGCTTACTCTGAAGTCTACTTTGATGGAAATATGTTATTTATGATACTAGGGAAGGTCATGCCCTACTTCTTATTCTGCAACTCGAAGGCCCCCATCTCAGATGAAGTATTTGCTTCTGCTGTAGAAGAAAGTCTGTTTATGTCATTGTTTATGCTACTTACTGCTAAGCAGAAAGCCAAATGGCTTGGCCAAAATACAGAATGCCTGATAGTCACACTCAAAGACATTGTTTGTTATCTTGTAATACTCAGTCCATAACTTCATGGTCCAGAAGAGATCCTATTCACAATGCAAACACACTTTAATCCAGTCATTGTTATTGTGCGGTAACAACATTCCTGCTTTACTGGCTGTGCTAAAATAGTTGACATCCAAGCCCTATTTCGGTCCAAATTTACTAAAATTTCAAGTGAGAATAATCATTAGTTGTACTTAGCCACCTAATCTTTTTAGTAAAGCTTTTCCTGTCCTTCCTGAATTCACATGCTGTAGCTGAAATACACATATCCAAACACAAACTAACTGAGTGTATTAATTTTACTCATTTGGAACCCACAGACACTTTGTACCCATTAAAGGTGTAAAGGACAAGGTTAACTTCTGTACTATGAACATTTCTTCATCCTATTATCAGTTCACAAAAGAAGCAGGAGATTGCTTTCCTCAGAACAACCAGATTTATAGACTGAGTCTTTCATTGTCATTTAAGAACCTTATCAGCATCAAGTAATTAATATTCAGTTGAAAGAGTTAACAGAAATAGTTTAGGTTTAAGCAATAGATGCCTGAAATCTGTTGAAACCCACTGTACTGGAAGCCTCACAGAAGAGGAGCTGGTGACACCTGCTCTGGTTGTTCTTAAGGCTTGAGCAGCCTCAAGGTTCACCTGAGCAGTAGGCACTACCTGTGTATGAGGACAAAATGAATTTTCAACTAGCTTATGTGCCACCTTCAGTCCTAAAACATGCTCACACCTACCTCTGGAACGAAATACCTTCCAGTCGGAGAAAAGACAGTTCGGGCTAAAAATCATCATTCACTGCATGGCAAATTCTGGGTATAGAGGGGTGGAATTTATATGCACGCAACAAAGCTAAATGTGCCCACATCATATCAGTACATGGCAATATTCAGTCTGGTAGCAAACTTCTCTAACCTCCCCCAGTCTGCCCTCCAGCAATCTTGAGCTTTTCAACCACTGCCTACCACAACGACATGAAAACAACACACGTTTCATACATTACTTGGTTAGACAGTGACATTACGATCCAAGGACTTTTTGCCAAAAAGAGAAAAAAAAAAAAAAAAAAGAAGCACCATTCCAATTATTAGGGTTTTGAATTTTTGAGGCAAGTTCTGCGTTCACTTACATACACTTCAAATGTGTGGCATCTAAAACTGAGGGCACAGGTGGGAGATGAAGGGGGAGTCTTCAGCTTTGAAGTGTTTTTAACTATATGAATTTACAGTGTTCAAGTGAAGTAGCAAATAATCTGATTTATGAACTCATACACTTATTTTAAGACAAGTAGCAAACAGAAAAAGCTCTTCTGTCCAAAATTTTTTTATGAAACAAGGAAAATACAAAGAAGTTTGGTAAATATCTCTAAATGCTAACACTTCTTATTTATAAATTTTTGCCTGAAATAACTAATCACTACAATCACATTCAAATTACACTGCAATAGCAAGAAGATTTTTTTAACAGTAATCTGCTATTTAAAGAAAAGACTGTTATGAGCCTGATTTTTTTTCCTTAAATACTTTCCAATTGTTGTAAACAGGATTAAAATAAAGCAGCAGTATTTTCAAAAAACCTTTCAGATGCTTATCATATTAAGCATTAAGGAACTCTTATTAGAAAATTTGTAACAAATACACCATAGATTAAGTCAGTGAAATCCATAAACCACAGTTAAACTTGTTAACGAACTCTAGTGGATGCTGGATTTACAAGAAGACTAGCTAAAACTCCTCAAAAAAAGCTGTGTCTGTATCCAGTTACACATTAAGCAGATAAAGTGCAATTAATAAAGATATTTTTATGGTCTTTGGGGAAAATACATAAAAAGCTGTACAGCAAACAAAAGGAAAACTAGCTTTCACACTCAAAACAAACTCTACACCACTAAAAGCTAAGATACAACTACCTTGAATTTTGCACAGACTAAACTCAGCTGTAGGGATCCACTTCCTCCCCTTTTGTAGCAGGGGAGGTTTGTGTTTGGGGGCTGCACGTAGAGGCGGGGCAGGGAGCAAAGAGTTAAAACACAGACCTTTCTGATACTCTTACCAGTACCAAAGTCCTACCTCAACTGACCTTTCTAATCCCTTTATCACTTCAGACTTTCCCCCTCACTGCCTGACAAAGCAGCCAGGAACGCCTCTTTGGATTTGCTTTCTCCAAGAAAGGGGAAAAGCTGCTTAGACAATGGGCTCAGCCACTGGGTTACACACTATGGTCTATGCTTTGCTGCAGCCTCTCTCCCATCACTTTGGGGCTTGCCAGTGAAGAGATTATTTTTCTACTCATGCTACGTGCTGAAATTAGTGCAGTAACCCAAAAGTACCTGTTGTTGCTCAAAACAATTGATAACCAGCACCAAGAAAGTAGCCAAGGGCTGAAGGAAAACAGAAGCACAGGTACAAAGAGCACCTTAACTAAAAAGAACATGGGCAAATTGGTGCAACTATTCAAGCCTCCTAAAGGCTGGACCAAAGGAAGAAGATAAGTACAGCCACCACACTACTTACAAGATGAAAGATTTAATGATATTCTGACAATGATTTTTTTTAAGCTGTATTTTTCTAAATAACTTCCTCTTTAAGTAATAGCAAAAAATGTACAGAAGACATCCAATCCCTATCGAAAGGGAAAAGAAAAGCTTTTTCCAACAGACTATGTTTCACTGGAAAAAAACCTCACATACATCATCAGAGAGGCCATGCCATGGGCAGAACTAGACACGTACTGTTTACTTCCCAGAAGTGAAATATTTTATTAAAAACAATATCCATCTATTCAGCTTGAAAGATATGATGATCCATGAGCTTTCCAAAGATTAAGTTAAAGCTTGGGAGTTCACGTCAACTGAGAGAGAGGATTTGGTTGTTCAGACAGTAGATTTAAATCACCTGCCTCACTCAGCACGCAGAAGCTTCACCGTGTTCTCCACTGCTTTAACATTCTCAAAGGAAGCTGTAGTCTAAACAGCCCCTGAAGTTGCAAAGCTTGTCTTTTTTCAGCTCTGTTCCTTCCTTTCTTACCAAGGAGGGATTTTTCTGCATTCCTTCTGTATTTCCCTTAGGGATGTCAGAGATTTTCAGGGAGTGAGAAGGACAACTGCAGAAGGGTGGGACGCAGGACATAACACAAGATGACAAATCTCATCAACATACAAACTGAGAAAGGATTTGAGAATCAACACAAAGTATTTATTTGCATTAAGTCTCACCTTGATGTACCAAGTATAGATTGTTCTCTAATTTCTACCTCTCAAAAAGTAGAATTTTAGCTCTAAGCTCTGGAGAGCCCCAATGCCAGCTCCTGCCCTAAACCATATCTGCTATATCACAAATAATGGAGTCATTACTACAGGTTGTGTAACAACACAAACCTATTGTGCAAGTATTTACATGCTGCCCAAAGTTCCTCAAAAAAGCTGGCAACCAAAGCAGTATTGCAAACTCCGTATTTCCATAAAGCTTCAACAATTTCCTAAAGCAGTAGCATTTGTGAGGAAGAACTGTTTATTCAGGTCTAATTAAACCTTGCTGAAAGTGATCAAAGAGTTATAATTTCTTTTGATGGAAATGGAATTTTTTTTTTTCTTAGAATGGAAAGCATCCATTAACTTACATCTTACCAATCCCTATCAAACAAGGAACATTTATACTGGAGATATACACTACAATAGGTATCAAGTGATTATGTTAACTATTAACAGGTGTCAAATAATAACGTTAACTTGCTTAAGCTTGACACACAAGACAGAATTTATTAAACTCTTTTTGTTTTGGTTTTTTTTTTTTTGCTGGGATAGCAGGTACAGTACAATCAGGATGCCCCCTAAAGCTGCTAAAATGAGCTGCTGACTCTTATGTTAATGCAGTGAATACATTCTAGATGGGCAATTTCCAAACAGTTGTGGCAGTGCAGCTTGTTTTCATTCACAACACACAGTAACTCAGCATGATTTTAATAGGAGTCTTTCAGACAGTTCCCCCTGGCCCTCCTGCCTGTCTTCCAAATCATCTTATCAAATGCTTACACAACCAAAAACGTGGATCTGATGATGACTACGCATTCACATGTGACCATGGGGAATGCCTGGAGGTACACATCCTGTACATAAATGTAGCCTGCCTCTCAGGGACACATTATGAAAAAGAGAGCACTCTCGAACCAGAAGTCTGTCCCACACATCACTGGCACAGTTTAGCCACCATCTAATATATTGTTTTCTCAAAAAAAAAAAAAAAGAAAAAGTCCCCACACTAACTATAATAAACTACCTACATCTGTGATCAGCACTATTTTTCACTTGTCCCAAGGCAATGTCTCCTAAAGAACCTTCTCCGGCAGCTCCCTCCTGAAGAGAAGGATGAGAACAAATGACAGCTGGACCCTAAACAACGCCCAGAAATAGAGAAGTAATTATCTTACAATCACAGATTAGCAAGCACCCTTCAAGATCAATGTAGTCTGTTTGCGTATGTCAACTTATCCACACTTCCAGAAGCCTTTTCTTGAGTGAAAAGGTAGGGTTTGGTTTTGAGTGGCAGAAATTAAAGAAGAAATACTGATAAGCTTGAATTCCACACTCTCCTAATACAATACTTTGTCAGGACTCCTCCTCTTTTCTCTTCCTGCCATAAAGGACAGCATTCTTACTTTGGCATGTCATACCTGAACCACTTGTGAGAGAATCCAGATCCAAACCTCCCTTTAAAGACTGTGAAACACACAAATCACTCAACGAACACAACACTAGTTCAGGCAACAAGGGCTGAAACTCACATTTTCTATTCAATGAACTATACACATCTCACTATGCATCACTCAATTCCTTCTGTACATCTAGGCTACATTTCTTTCAACCTGTCATAACCTCTGAGCAGTGGCACTCCTTCTCTGGATAACATAGGTCCACCCTTATTGGAACTTCACGCTCAACTCTGAAGATATTTTCTCACTCCATCACTAAGCACGAGGGCAAACACAATAAGTACTAAGAGAGGCAAAGCAACACATCAGGACAGGAAGGATACAAAGGAAGCAAAGTATCCTATGCCTGAACAACAGCTTCAAAGAGAAAAGCAGGGTGTCTAACAGAAAGCCTTAGAGCTACCTCTGCCTGCAAGTAATACCAGTCAATGGAATCAGAGCTGCATGACTAAAACTGTCAGTAAGGCTTTTTCGTTGTTAAGTATACCAAGAGAGTAAGTTCAAATAAGTTTAGCCTTAGAAATGCTCAGATTAATGGAACAGTTTCAACATGTTCACACAATAGAACTAATTGACCTGGGTCCTTTGACAGGGTCTTCAGGCATCTATTTTACTAAGAGCCTATATTAAATTTTAATTGCAAATAATGCCCAGATAACATTCATTAATAAGGTGCTTCCATTAGCAGCATCTTGGAGGCCTATACTTTGCAGAATGAACAGGACTCATCCGGCCTTCAAGCTTTTAACATGAGGTGCTTTAAGAATGTCAAACTGTCAGATGTTTGGGGAAGAGGCAGCCATATTCTAGGTAGAAACTTTTTTTTTTGCTGAATATTCGTTTTCCAGAAGAAAACTTATGTTTTAAACATTTTAAATACAAAGACCTGATCTTGTTGCACTAGACACTTTGCCTGAAGACATTATTTTCTTTTTAACCTGATGAATAACTGTATGAAACAAAGTTTCAGAAAGTACAAAGCAAACGGAAGCATGAGTGCGAGGTTTTAGATCTCTGACAGTGCACAAGCCAAAAGGAGCTATCTTTTGTGGAAGGCAGAAGATGAAGGAACAGCTAGCATTAGATAGTGGGAGTAAATAAAAGGTAACAGGGAGCCTGAAAGAGAAGTGTCTATACATACATATTGAAATTGAACAGGGGGAGAAAAGTATCTTCAGGAGACAGGATGTCAATTTAAGACAGTCCTCCATAAGAATGCCTTCTTTACAGCTTTGAAGTAGTGAAGAAACATGCATAAATACCCGAATGTAAAGTATTCAGCAAGACAAAGCTTTTCCTCACTATTGCAATGAAACAGTAATCAGATTCCCAGTCATGTAATGAATTGTTCTAGAATTCCAGGCAAATTCTCAGAGTCAGTCCAACATGCTCAGATATACTAACACTACATAACAGAGCTGAAGGGGCCTCAATTCATTTTGTCAGAGAATACCAAGTTTTAGTTTTTATGCAGAGGCAACTGCTCTGCTAACAAAAAGCAATTCCTACATCCCTGTACTTCCACGCCTTTTTATAAATCTGGCAGCTATTAACACAATCCCACTTGAATCTTTTGATGAGGACTACACCAAGACACACATATGCTAGATGTACATTGGCCTATGCGAGTACTTCCTCACACACTTAAAAATTAAGATCATCAGTGAGGTAGTCAACTACACTTGTCACAGTTAGTAATCCTAATGCACATGAGCTAGAGACTACCACAGTGCAGAAGGATATATTCCATTAAACTGGCAGGATTCCAGAATCAACAGAAGTCTACTGAACTTATAGGATGCCACCACAACCAATAAAAATACAGCCATATATATGACACAGTTTTTCATGAATATTTAGTTTCGCACGCCCAATACAACGGTCTGTATGAGACAAAATGGAAAAGGAAAATCCAGTTTTTCTGATGATACATAATAGTTGTGTTAATTCTGTGACAGATCATACTCTAGTCCTTCTCCTCTCTCCATCTTCATCTAAAAATAGGATTCCAGCTTAGCCACCCTTCAACCGCCATTCCCAAGCTTGCTAGACCCCAACAGCTGCCTTCCTACTCAGCCCTATCACAGTCAGCTCAACACCTCTTCATTTTCAATACCTCAGTCAGATACCCACCAACGTTCATCTTCAAAACAGATAAAAAAAGACAGAACCATAAAGCAGCATTAAACTGATATTAAGCAGATACAAAATGGGAGATAAACATGGAAGAATGGCGAGTACCTCCCTTTTGTAAGAACAGAGGGATCTAAGAACACTACGAGACAGCTGTGAACCAAGGGACAGGACATCTTGGTAACTGATACTGCTACAAAAGCCACTGAGTAGATGTTCCCATCTTGACCAACTCATCAACACCCCAGAAGGAATGGAACCCCTCTCTCCCAACCCATACATATGGCCAGGAACTATCAGCAGCATTTTATCTAGCTGAACAAATCAATGTTTTTTTGAAGCTATGCATTGCTATTATTTTTCTTATTTATTCTATAAATTGAACTACTCAAAAACAGCTTTCAGCAAAGACTACATAATCAGGTTACAGAGGCAGTTGCAGGGACTGGTAAAATATAATAAACCATACACATTGTTATAGCAGAAAATTCTAATAGGCAGCACTTTCTAACACCAGTTGGTAATTCCATAAAATGCAATTACACCACAGGCATTAATGGTTTTAATTGGACCAATTATGCTCTAAGAGGCAAAAGACTAAAAATACATACTAAATGATACAAAGTCTTTAGTCTAAATAACACTTGAGACTTAACAAAATACTCCAGGGAAAACATATCGCAGATGGTCAAACAATGTAGCACAGTGATACTCTACACAAACACTATCACTTGAGGATTTTTTTTGTTTGCTTTTCTAAGCAGATTCTTGTTTAGAGATCTGAATGGTGTGTATTTGGGTCAAAGCTGAGCAGTTCACTCTATATACACTGATTTCCCCTCATCCCAAAGAAGATACTACTTCCTCAACTCAGGATCAAATTCAGACATTCATCAAAAGAAAAAATTACGGATTTCTGTTTTCCCCACGAACATCATTTGCAACACTCCCAGGCACGGCAAAGTATCGAAAAGGGAATGTGACCAGAAGTCTTTCTTCCCCTGAGTCATTCATTTAACTATGCCAGTCCATCCTCCATGCTTAGGGCATTACTATGTCCTACCATCACATTTTAGGCATTACTTCTTTAGAGAAACCCTTTGTTCCTATCAAAGCACTCATTCAGCATTTCTCAAGGCTTTATGAAAGAGAGCAAAAACAGCCAGTTGTCTAAAGCACAAAGTTACACTTTACAAGAGGTTAAAGGAGACAGTCCTTGAAAGCAAGAGGAAAATTTTCAGAACTTGAGGCAACATCACAATTCATTTCATCATTAATCTGGCAATTCTCAAGGTGAATCAGGATAATCATATTACACTGCAGAATCCAGTGTGATGTGACTAAAGCCTGTCTGTCCTTCAGCAACCCATTCCCTCCGAGAGAAAGGAAAAACAAAAGAATGCACAAAGATCTCAGTATTAGCTACGCTGCTGTGCAGACTTGGTCACCATCCTGAGGGTGAAGGAGCACAGCACAGGGTAGGAGAGGCAGATGAGAACCCCAGCAAGAGAGGCCTGCACTTGCTCAAGGCATAGATGAGCAGGAACATACTAGAGGCTCTCCAGAAGATGGCTTTTTGTTCCTGGTCTGTTATCTACTTACTATGGCACACAGGTAAGGCCTGAGAGATGGGTTTCCTCAGAACAGACGTGCAAAAGCCAACTTTAGGAGGCATGGGTTGCTCACATCCACTCTGAGTTTTAAGCTACCTACAAGGACAGTTAGCTGGGAGTGCCTAAAAGAATGAGCCAGGCTGTACTCCAAGGGAAACAGGGAAAACAGACCAGAAGCAACAAAGTTGCATCAAGTTAAGTTACAGTATTAAAAATAAATTACCAGGATTTGGGTAGCCAAACACAGGGAGAGGCTGCCCAAGGAGGCTGAGGAAACACACCCTCAGAGACCTAGCACAACCCCACGAGGCCCTGAGCAGCCCAATCCAGAACCAGAAATTGGGTGTGATAATAACCAAGTCACCTGTGCAGCCTATCACAGTCATGGATAACAATCTGTAACAATCACCTGGCCATGCTAATACAGTGCCACAGGTAAGAGAGCACATAGACTCAAGTCCAAAGGGCAACTCAGCAACTTGCTGACGTCACTGCCAAGATTAGACACCGAGTCTTTTATTTCCCATCACTTCTACAAAAGAACTTTTACTGAGCAAGATAAAGGGAGGACTATTTCACATATTACTGCACAAGGCATAATATAAGGATCTCCACCAACAAATGTTTAAAAGCTTTGTTTCTCAAGAATCCTTAATCCTCTATTAAAAGCCCCAATTTTTATTTCTTTAGGCAATACACAGTACGACAACTATAAGCCATAAAATTTCCATCACTCCATGATGATTTGGTTTAATATTAAGTAAGGCCAATATCACTGCAAACTCTAAGAAGAGATTCAGACTGCTACAGGAAATGCATCCACGTATGTTGTATTTGATCGAGTCTCTCACTTCTATTCTTTCCCAAAGCTTCCCAAGCAAGTAAAATACTTTTAGTGTTACAGGGTGCCAGGCACCAAATCTGCCTCCTGTCCCCTTTATCAGGAAAAACTCAACCCTCAGAACTGAGAGACCACATGTACTTTTGTTGTCTAAACTATTCAAGCGGGAAAAAAAAAGTCACTGGGCTGGGGGTATCAGGAGCAAAGTTAGAGGAAGTCAGTCAGCAGCATCAGAAGGAATAATGAACAGATTGTCACTGGCTCAGCACTTGAGTAGCATCATTTCTACCCAGTTTTCCTACTCTACAAAAGTAAATTCATTGCTAATGGAGATAGTCCTCCTGTCCTACCTATGACAAGGCCATGGCAAACAGCTGACAATCAATCAGCTCTTAACACACAGATTTGCTTAACAGCACATACTCCTGGCAGCTTCATCACAGCCTTTTCCTGCACCATGCGTGGGTATTTAACAAGTCCCACACCACAGCGATGGGTCGTGCGACCACCAGTTAAAGGAATCAGGATCCTTCGGCCTGGAACAAAGATCACATAGCTCCACACTGCTCAGGATTTCAGACACAGTGCACACACCGTGCAGGGCTGTCCACCACCTCCCTCAGCAGAGGAACTGGACATAAAGTAAGCAAATCCCATATACTGAAGGCCCTAAAAAACTCGTTTTTCACACAAACAGCAATTAGGCTGCAAAACTCCTTTCTCCTGGGAACTCTTGATCCAACACACCTGAAGCCATTAAATGCAGATTGAATCACAATTCATAGAAACTGCAATGAGCACTGCATGCAGACACCAACAGGCATTTCCCCTGATTCTCTAACATCCACAGGATGTGCCGGTTCTTTGGGCTTAGAACAAGATATCCAGTTTATCACAGATTGCCACAAAAGTTTTCCTTAATTCTTTTCAATTAATTGACAGTATACATATTTCCACCAGAACTCTACAGCAAGTGACCAGTTGGAGGAAACCGACAAGATACAGACTGGACCATCTGAAGTTCTATGCTCCAGATGCACAAACCTGAGAAGTACACAAAAGTTTTGCAAACTCACTGCAATCACTACAGTCACACTATCCTCAACAGTATGAAATACAAACACCACTATCCACAATACACCTGTTATGACGGCAGGCACATTCAGGAAGTCCAAATGTTCTAATGAATACTTTTATTAAAAGCCAGAGCTGCCCATTTATTAATTCCTACACCCTGGCTCCCCACTGAAAGAATTAGGTGTTTTACAGCACTGCATGCATGGCCAGGACCTTGTCAGAAACCATTGTATGAAACTCTCAGTTGTTCTGTCATTAAGAGATTAGTTTGAGAAAATGCTCTGCAAGTCAGCCTAATAGTTTACTCAATCCTTAATCCTATTTTACAAGATCTAGACTTACCACTATTTAACGCCAGGACCCAACAGGACACCTGGTAATGTTAAACCACGTAGAACATAGCAACTGAAAAAAAAAGTCCAAAGACTTCAAAAAAACCAAATTATATTTCCTCTTACATCCCTCACACACAGAGACTTTTCCAGACTTCTGGGATACAGGGCATCGGTCAGTACTACAATTATTTTTATTGCCAGAGGACCACTAGTGAAACACAACATAAAAATGTGCAGCATAAAAGCTCCCAATGGCTGTGTTCAATTGGCGGGTGAGGTTTCAGCAGCTTTTCCAGGCCATCAGCCTGGCTCTGCAGGATGCAGGCCTCCTCTGCCCAGGCTGCTGCTAGCAGGCTCTCACCCAGGCCCTGGACAGAGGGTTGGTGTCACAGTTCCCAGCGAGAGGCACAAAAAAAGGGATGCTCAGACCAGCAACCCGGCACCAACCTAACGCACGCTCTGCTACTTCGCGCATTGCAGGTCTGCCGAACAGCTGAGCTGGCGGTTCAGGGATACCTCAAAACATGCAGGAAATTTCTCCAGAAAGACGAGATTCAGGAGCAGTTTATTTACAGATTATTGCAGCTGAACAGAAAAACACTTTTGTTAAGTGACAGCAGCTCGGTGCATCACCCTCACATCCTGACTGCATCCATCTCTGGATGGAAGGGCATTGACCTTTTGGAATGAGCCCAGAGGAGGTCACCAAGTTGATGAAGCACCTCTCCTATGAGGTAAGACTGAGAGAACTGGGATCGTGCAGCCTGTAAAAGAGAAGGCTTAGGGGTGACCTAATGGCAGCCTTACAACACCTGAAGGGAACTTACAGGAAAGATGAGGCTAGACTATTTACATGTAGTGTCAGGTCAAGGGGACATGGGTTCACGCTAAGAGCGGGTTTAGATTAGATATAAGGAAAAAATCCTTTACTGTAAGGTGAGGCACTGGAACAAGTTACCCAGTGAAGTTGTGGCTGCCCCATCCATGTAAGTGTTCAAAGCCAGGTTGGATGCAGCTCTAAGCAACCTGGTCAAGTGGAAAGTGTCCCTGCCCACGGCAGGGAAGTTGGAACCAGGTGAACTTTAAGGTCCCTTCCAACCCCAACCCTTCTATGATTCCGTGATTGCCGCAAGCTGTCCCCGGCTGCGCCCCCCGGGCCCAGCTCTCGGGAG